>JAABOM020059102.1:0-13172 GCA_011800125.2 Solanum clarkiae
TGTGCATGTATGTGTGTATGTATATATATATATATATATATATATATATATATATATATAAATATTATCTTTATAGAGTTGGGAATTGAGCAAGCCTCACTCGGGGGGTTGTAGGCCCAGATAACCTTATTGGGAGGTGGTTTGGCTCATGCAACCATGTTGAGGGGTTTGTACCTTGATAACCACAATGGAAGGATTTATACCTCATCAACTATGTTGGGGGATTGGTACCTCATCAATCTATTGAGAAGTTCGTACCTCATTTGCTTCTCCAAGGTGGTGGTAGGCCTTGGATATGCACTAATAATGGTCTCTCCCTACACATGTTTTATGTTCTATGTAAGCATAATTTACCCTAAGCATATTCCATGTATGTCATATTGCTATATTCTCATCTATTGCCTAATTATGCATTTTGATTATGTTTCCTATCTGTTGTTGCATTGCATCCTATATACTTAGTATATTCAAATGTACTAACGCATACTCTATGCCTACATGATATTACCATGTAGGAACTAGAGCACCTATTGATTCTCCTCCTCGTGGCTAGAGGATTATTCAAGTTAGCTTTTGGTGAGTTCTCAAGTCCAGTGATGATATCTATCTTCTTTCATGCTTATGTTTAGACTATATCTTGTATATTTAGATTATCGAATATCATTAGTATGAGGGTGAGCCCGGTTGCTTATCTTAGCCCCCGCTAAGTTCTATGTTTAGAAGTGTTGTTGGACAAATATGTAAGGATGTTATGAGCTTGACTCTGTCTTGACTCTCTTGAAGTTTTTATGAAATAAAGATTTTCTCTTAGTACCTATGCCCTTATTTATACTCTTTACTGTGTTAAGTTTCTTCCACGATCAAGGATGTGTAATAATATGTTAAGATCCTTGTTTGGGGTTCCTTTGAGTTTCCCTTGCTTTATGTCATATCTAGGTTGAGGAGATTTATTGGTGATTCAAGTGTTATAGGGCTCTTTGAGGTTGTGGACGTTGTGGATGATGAGTTGACTTATGATAAGGCCTGGTGGAGAAGTTGGTTGGATATGAGTAAAGGTCGATTTGTAAGGGTGTAGTTTTCGTCAAGTTCCTTGGGAGAATCATCAAGTTGGAAATATCATTCGGGGAGTCGGAGCGGCCATGTTAAAGCAATATCCCTACCTCTTTCATTCTATTCAAGCTTGTGATAAGATGTCAAATCCTTTTCTTTTATGGTTCCAAGCCTTATGTTTCAACCCCTATGTCATTTGCAAGCATTCACGTTTATGTTGACAAGTTCATGATGATTTCTTTACACTTATGTTAAGATTTTGAAAATGGTCTTTAAGTGCATTATTGCATTCTTGTTGGTGCTGATTTCTTCATGATAACTCTTCTTATATACATCTCTTTGACATTCGAGGATGAATTTTCCCAAGGGGAAGATATTGAAATGACTATAAAAAGTTCCCGAAAATATGCCTCGGAAGTGCCCGAAATTGTAATTTCCATATATCTCAAAATTCGTGTGTGATATTGAAAATCTGACTTCATATTCTTGTTCAGGGGGCAAAATTGACTGGGAAATGCGTCTAACCCGAATTTTAGAGCAACCGTATCACAATTCGAAAACACAAAGTGAGCAATTTCCAGTGAGCTAGCGTAACCCAGGTACAAGGCTCCAGGGGCACGGAGGAGAAGTATTTTTGTCCATTTTTATCAGTTCAGTCCAAGGCTTTTGGGTCTTGAGCCTAACTCTTCCTATACGTAAAAATAACTATACTTAACCATATTTCACTTTCATATCATACAAGACATTCTCCAATACTCTCTCAAATACTTAGACAAATATTTAACCCAATTCAAGTGTCCCAAACTCACTTCCGGATCTCAAGAAACTCATTCAAGCTTCAAGATCTCATTCAAATTTAATTCAATCTTATTTATGTCATTTAAGACCATCGTGGGTCCCCTATACCAAGCCAAGTTCAAAGGAATTTCTGTTGGCTAAGTTCTGCACAAGTACTGGTAGGAGGGTCAACTTTAAAGGGGCATATCTCTTAGAACACAAAGAACTGGTAGCCCACAACCTACCAATCAAATCTCTTTGAATTATCTTTCCAACGCACTTGGTTTCACCTTATTTAGAGTTCAGATGAAGAAGTTATACCCATTTTCGTAGAACTTGTATGTGGAGGGGTATATACAGATTTTTGCCAAATTCCGCCTCATTAATGGCATTCCATAAATTTAGCCATTTCTATTAGTATTTTGGGAAATTTTTATGCTATCTTAAAACCTCCTAAAGACCTAACTCTATTCCTAAAGATCAAATTCACTCCTCCCAATCGGAATACACTCTCAAATTCTCTCAAGAGCCTCCATCAAAACCCCAATACAAATTCAAGGAAACTCAAGAGCAAGCTTTGGATTCCAAGACCCACTTCCAAAACATCAAGTCTTTCACAACTCAATTTTACGAAATTCAAGTTCTAAGGTATGTGGGTTTCATTTTTGGGTACCTTTCACGTATGAAGCCCAATCTTCCATTTCTAGGAAAATTACATGTTTCCAAGTTGTGTTGCCTATGGGTATTATTCATTAGAGATTATGATCATACGCTATATTGGGATTTTTATGAAAGTTTGGATGAAAATACATGATTATTCATTTTTCAGTCTATACCATGAGATGATTTACCTATTATGATTATGCATTTTTAAGCTTTAGAACCGTGATCTCTCTTGGGATTTGATGAGGGGTTTCAATGTATTTTGCAAGATGGTATTACCAGTATTGGTGTGCTATTTTACTTTAAATTTTCTTGCATGATTTCACTCTTGAATTGCATGGTTTATACTAGCACTACACACTCGCCAAGTGTTTGATAAAATGCCTGGATTATGATTTCTTGAGGAATTGAAGATCCAATACATATCTTATAAGTTGAATGACTATATGATGATGAATGGAATGTATGTATATGATATTATCTCTATAGTGTTGGGATTTGAACAAGCCTCATTCGGGGGGTTGTAGGCCCGGGTAACCTTTTTGAGGGGTTTGTACCTCGATCACCTCGCTCAGGAGGTGGTAGGTCCCTGCAACCATGTCGAGGGGTTTGAACCTTGATAACCATGTTGGGGGTTTGTACTCCATCAGCCATGTTGAGGGGTATTTACCTCACTAACCATGTTGGGGGGTTTTTACCTCATCAACCATGTTAGGGAATTTGTACCTCATCAACTTATTGAGGGGTTCGTACCTCATTCTCCTCTCCAAGGGGTTGGTTGGACTTGGATATGCACTACTAATGGTCTCTCCCTACACATGTATTATGTTCTATGTAAGCATGATTTACTCTAAGCATCTTCCAAGCATGTCATATTGTTATATGCTCATCTGTTGCCTAATTATGCATTTTGATTATGTTGCCTATCTATTGTTGTACTTAATCCTACATACTTAGTACATTCAAATGTACTAATGCATACTCTATGCAAACATGATGTAACTATGTAGGAATCAGAGCTCCTATTGATTCTCCTCCTCGTGGCTAGACAGATTGTTCAAGTTAGCTTTTGGTGAATCCTCAAGTCCAGGGACAATATCTATCTTCTTTCATGCTTATGTTTAGACAACAATATCTCGTATTTTTGGATTACCTAATGTCATTAGTATGAGGGTGAGCCTTGTTGCTTGTCTTAGCCCCTGCTAAGTCCTATGTTTAGAGGTGTTGTTGGACAAATATATAAGGATGTTATGAGCTTGACTCTGTCTTGACTCTCTTGAAGTTTTTATGAAATAAAGGTTTTCCCGTAGTCCCTATGCCCTTATTTCTACTCTTTTATTGTGTTTAATTGTTTCGGTGACCAAGGATGTGTAATGATATATTAAGAGACTTGCTTGGGGTTTCTTCGGGTTTCCCTTGTGCCGTGTCACATCTAGGCCCATGTTTGGGTCGTGACATTGTAATGCTAGTGTAAAACCATGCAATTCAAGAGTGAAATCATGAAAAAAATAACTTAATGTAAAACCATCCACCAACACTTAGTAATACCCTCATGCAATATACATCAAAACCTTTGATCTAGTCTCAAGGTAGATCAAAGATTCATAGCTCAAAACATGCTTAAACAGTCACACTTTTATGAGACCCCAACATAGTTCATAGTCAAATTCATAATAAGTAAGACCCATAAGTAAATCAACTTTGAAATATGAGATTTATTTTAAAAAAAGCTTGGGCACTATGGGTTAAAGGACCCAATGGTTGAAACCCACATAACTTATCTTTGGAGAATTCCTTGACGAAGATTGGAAATGGAGACTTGAAGCTTTAGTGAAATCCTTAAGATCCGGAATGAGTTTTGCCACTTGAATTTTGGGTGAAATATTTGTCTAAGTGTTTGGGAGAGTATTGGGGAATGTCTTGTATGATATGAAGGTGAAATATGGCTAAGTATAGGTATGAAATATGTCTTGTATGGGAAGACTAATGCCCAAGACCCAAAGGCCTTGGACCGACTCAACAAAATTGGGCAGAAATAATACATCTGCGTGCCCTGGCCGCGTCGCGCCAGGGGCGTGCAGAGCTTATTGGAATTTGCATTTTAGAAAATTGAAGTTGTGATTCGATCACTCTAAACTTGAGGTTAGACTCATTTCCCACTCAATATTTTCCCTTGATCAAGAATATGAAGTTGAATTTTGATAAGAAATTACGATTTTGGGCACTTTTGAGGCACATTTTTGGCACTTTTTTTTGGGGTCATTTAAATATCTCTACCATGGGAACATTCGTCCATGAATATCAAAGAAGCGTACATAAGAAGAGTAATCATGAAGAAATCATCCCCAACAAGAATGCAACAATGCATTTAAACATCATTTCAAAAATCTCAACATAAGTGTCAAAATCATCATGAACTTGTCAACATAAACATGAATGCATGCATATGACATATAGGGTTGATACATGAGACATGAAATCACATAGAAGACTTAGAAGCACCCTGAGATAGGTCACGCTCTACTGCGTGCCCACCCGCTCACCCTGAGCCAAATACCTATTGAAAGTATTCTCAGAGAGAGCCGCTCCACCCCTAGTAGGGTGGTTAAAGAGGAGGCTGCGGATTTTTGACCTCTGAGCTAGAACTATCTGGAGGGAAAGCCCTCTCGCACCAATCTGGCCTCGACCCTCTTTTCCAAGATGAACTGCTTCTCTATGATCGCCAAAAAGAGTGGCTAATGCCTGGGATCATTTCTCCTGATAAAATAGAAGGACAAATGGTGTTAGAATTAGTACTTTAGGTTTGACTAGAATGGAAGAGATAGGGATATCATTTTTGCATGTCCGCATCGGCCTCCCAGGCATTACTTTAGACTTGTTGATTTCTCCAAAGGACTTAATGGAATTCATATCCTTGTTCCTCAACCTTTTCACTTGTCTACCCAAGATCTCTACTGGAACCTCTTCACAAGTAAAGTTTTCTTCAACAACACCCACAACATCCAATAGAACAATTGCATTCGGGTCAACCATACATTTCCTCAACATGGATACATGAAAGACCGGATGAACCATGTCCATTTCACTAGGCAACTCCAACTCATAAGCCACCTTGCCAATCCTTCTCAACACCCTATAAGGACCCACAAACCTTGGATTCAATTTACCCTTCTTAACAAAATGAATCACACCCTTCATGGGTGAAACCTTCAAATAGACCCAATCACCAACTTTAAATTCAAACTCCCTTCTCCTCACATCGGAACGTTGGGCTGTTTTCAACCTCTCCCTAATCAACCTTACCTTATCCATAGCCTCCATGACCAGATCCAGACCCAACAAAGCCATTTCTCCCACTTTACACCACCCAACTAGTGATCTACAACGCCTACCATAGAGGGCTTCAAAAGGAGCCATACCAATACTAGAATGATAGTTATTATTATAAGTAAACTCAATCAATGGAAGGTGATCACCCTAACTACCCTTAAACTCCAAAACACAATCTCTAAGGATATCCTCAAGAATTTGGAGAGTTCTTTCAGCTTGGCCATCCGTTTGAGGGTGAAAGGCCGTACTAAGGTTGAGCTTGGTACCAAGACCTCTTTGGAAGGACCTACAAAAGTGTAAAGTGAATTGAGCACCATGATCAGATATAATAGACAAGGGCACCCCATGCAATCTAACCAACTCATGAATGTACAACTTAGCATGGTCTTCAGCCCTATAAGTAGTCTTAACTGGTAGGAAATGAGCCGACTTTGTCTTTCTATCAACCACAACCCAAATAGAATCGAAACCCTTTCTTGTCTTAGGCAACCCAACCACAACATCTATGTTAATTTCCTCCCACTTCTAAGTAGAAATCTCTATATGTTGGGTTTGGCCACCCGACTTTTGGTGTTCGGCTCTGACTTGTTGGCAACTATGACAACCGATCAAATCTCTATGTATCTTGGTAGAATTGGGATGAATAGAATAAGAAGATTTATGAGCCTCATCAAGAATCTTCTTTCTCAAGTCATCAAACAAACCACACATAATCTACCTTGGTATCTAAGGGCACCATCTCCCCCTTTGGAGAGAAAACCTCCACCTTGCCCACTCTCACCAAAGCCTTCAATTCTAATAAGAAGGAATCAAGATCTTGCTTTGCTTTTACCTCATCAACCAATGAGGACTTTGAACCATCAACAACAACAATACCACCATTACCAAACCGATGAACCTCCCTAGCCACCTCCTTGCCCTATCATCAACATGAGCTAGGATACACATAGATACCCCACTCAAAGAATCTGCCACAACATTAGTTATATCAGGATGATAATGCACACTCATATCACAATCCTTAAGAATCTCTAACCACCTCCGTTGCCTCAAGTTGAGATCTTTTTGACTGAACACATGTTGGAGACTCTTATGATCGGTAAACACATCAACATGCACCTCCATACAAATAATGACGCTAAATTTTCAAAGAAAATACCACGACGACCATTTCAAGATCATGCGTAGGATAATTCCTTTCATGCACCTAAAGTTGTCTAGAAGCATAGGCTATCACCTTACCATTTTGCATCAAAACACAACCAAAACCAATGCGGGAGGCATCACAATACATAACAAACTCTTCCAACCCTTCCAGTAGACACAAGATAGGAGCAGAGATAAGCTTTTCCTTCAAGGTTTGGAAACTCTTTTCATACTCATCGGTCCACACAAACTTAGCCCTTTTTTGGGTCAATTTAGTCATGGGAGAAGCAATAGAAGAGAACCCATTCACAAACCTTCGGTAGTAACCTGCGAAACCCAAGAAACTTCTAATGTCTGATACGGTCAATGGTCTAGGCCAATTTCTAATCACATCCGTCATTTTAGGATCCACCTTAATACCATCTGCCGACACCATATGACCTAGAAAGGCAACCTCTTTCAACCAAAATTCACACTTCTCATATTTGGCATACAACTTCTCTTCTCGCAATTTTAGCAACACCACCCTCAAATGACCCATATGCTCCTCTCTATGAGAGTAGATAAAAATATCATTAGTGAAAAGCACCACAAACAAATCAAGGTAGGGCTTAAAGACCCTATTTATAAGATCCATGAAGATAGCTGGTGCATTAGTCAATCCAAAAGACATAACCAAAAAATCATAATGGCTATATCTAATCCAAAAAGCTGTCTTGGGAATGTCACATTCCCTCACCTTCACTTGATGATATCCAGACCGAAGATCAATCTTAGAGAAGTGAGTAGCTCCTTGAAGTTGGTCAAATAAATCATCAATCCTTGGTAGAGGATACTTATTCTTTATGGTGACCCTATTAAGTTGCTGGTAGTCAATTCACATTCTAAGAGATCCATCTTTCTTCTTCACAAACAACACCGGTGCATCCCAAGGTGATTGGCTAGACCTAATAAAACCCTTCTCCAACAAGTCCCTCAATTGCTCCTTAACTCCTTTAACTCCGCCGGGGCCATATGATAAGGGGGAATAGAAATGGGTTGAGTATTGGGAAGGAGGTCTATATCAAAATCTATTTTTCTTTTGGGAGGAACATCGGGAAGGTACTAGGAAGGACATCATGAAACTCCTTTACCACCGAAACCGACTCTATAGGGAGGACTTTGACTCAATATCCCTAACCCTTACAAAATGATAGAGATACCCCTTAGAGATCAACTTTTGGGCTTTAATGCAAGAGATAAACCTACCCTTGACCACCATATCATGACTCTCCCACTCAAGAACGGGTTCATTTGGGAATTGGAATTTGAACCTATGGGTTCTACAATCAATAGAGGCATAATATGGATGCAACCAATCCATCCCAAGTATGACATCAAAATCCACCATATCCAACTTAATAAAATCACAAGGAAATATTTATGCAAGATGCAAATGGGACAATTCCTATAGACCTTTCTAGCAACTATAGATGCACCAATGGGAGTAGACACCGCATAAGACTCACACAACAAATTGGGCTCAACATGAAACATTTTGGAAATAAAAGGAATAACAAAAGAAAGAGTGGCGCCTTGGTCTATCAATGCATACACATCAAAATCAAAGACTTTTAACATATCAGTGGTGACATCGAGCACCTCATCAACCCCTTATCTCCCTTGGAGTGCATAGAATTGATTGTGCCTTAGGGCACCACCTTGTTGACCTCCTCTCCCCAAAGGAACCACATTAGCTCCCTGGCCTTGAGGACAAACATCCTTACCCTTGTTGCGATTACACAGACAATCAATCATCTTGTGGCCTACTTCTCCAATACCAAAACAAGCATTGGTATCTCTCAAGCATGGGCCACCATGACCCCTACCACACATTGGACACGTAGAATTAGGCACCATACCACAATCACCTTGGGCCTTTGGCTAGTCATTGGCAAACCTCCTATTAGGAGAATGTGAGGACTCTTGGCCTTGATGAAATCGGCCACTTTTGCGACTTTGGAACTTACCATCGAAACGGGCCCTCTTGCCCTTATTACGCCTCCTCTTTCTCAACTTCTCCCCCTCTAATTATTCGGCACAAGTCATCAAGTAGGACAAATCCATGTCACTAATCAACATGGAGGTACGACATTCTTCACTCACCAAATCGGGAATACCCATCACAAACTTATTCATTCTAGACCTCGAGTTGGAAACCAAGTGTGGAGCGTATTTTGAGAGTTGGTTGAACTTGAGAGCATACTCTCTCACACTTATAGATCCTTACTTCAAATTCATGAACTCCATCATTTTGGCCTCCCTAAGCTCAAGAGGAAATAACCGATTGAGGAAAGTCTCCTTAAACCCTCCCATAGAACTACATTATTATTCCCCTTCTTCTCCTTCCATTGAGTGTTCCATTTTGGGCCACCCCTTTGAGTTGGTAAGCTGCCAACTCGGCCTTCTCTTACAACCTCACACTTATGATAGCCGACACTTTGTATACCTCATCAATAAACTCTTGAGGGTCCTCATCCACCTTAGACCCATTGAACTCTAGTGGGTTCATACTCATAAAGTCTCTCACCCGAGATGCCGAAGTAGAAGAATGAGGGGCTTAGGCCCCTTGATTTGCTTGATTAACCATAACTTGAGCTAGCAAGGTGAGAGAATCCCGGAGCTCTCCATGAGCCGGTTGTTCCTAGGTTGTGGGGGATCTTCTTTCTATTGTGTTAGACATGATCTAGCATATCAAAGAACCTTCGTTAGAGGGGGAGCCTTACCTTACATCTATAGCACGACGTATAATAAGAAGAAGGGAAACATTTCCTAAAACGTCTCGTAGCCTCCTACTCATAGTTTTGGTGCATAGCACAACTATGTATAAGACTCTAATCGATGTTGTGTATTGGATGCTGAGGACCACTAAAAATCTAATGCTCTGATACCAAGTTTGTCATGGTCCAAGCCTAGGACCTAGATGTGACACGGTGAATGGGGAATCCAAATAGACCCCAATCAGGCCTCTTAACATATCATTGCACATGCTTGGTTGTGGAAGCAATATAATAACAACAATAGATAGAAAAAGGGGTAATACAGGGCTAAGGGACATCTTTCATATCACAAGCATCAAAGAGTCAAAGCTCATATCATCATTACATAACTTGTCCAACAACACCTCTAAATATAGAACTTAGTGGGGGCCAAGACAAGCTACCCGCTCACCCTCTTAGTCAAAGCATACAATAAAAGAAAAGAGAGTCTTTGTACATAGCATAAGATCGAAGACATTGTCCCGTAAGTTGAAGACTCGACAAATTGCTTTGAGAGTAATCGTACTAGCCACGTAGAGGAGGAGGATGATCAAGTGGAGCTCCGATTCCTACATGGTAACATCGTGTAGGCATAGAGTATGAGTTAATACATTTGAATATACTAAGTATGTAGGATGCAATGCAAGATATAGATAGAAAACATAATGAAAATGCATTGTTGGGCAACATATGAGCATACAACAACATGGCATGCATGAATGATATATACTTGTAATAAAAAATGCTTACATAGAAATAGTACATGTCTAGTAGGAGACCATTATCATAGATCAAGCAACTTAGTACTTAGAATCCAAGCTAGACCACCCCTTACTAGTGATTGAGGCACCAACCCCTTAATTGGTTGACGGACATGACCACTCTCTGCCGAAAGTGATTGAGGTACCAACCCCTCAATTGGTTGATGTCTTACTACCCCCATCCGAGGCGATTGAGGTATAAACTCCTCAATTGTTTGATGGCTTACCACCTCCATCTGAGGCGGTTGAGGTACCAACCCCTCAATTTGTTAATGACTTACCATCCCTATCCGAGGCGATTGAGGTACCAACCCCTCAATTGGTTGATGGCTTACCACCCCCATCCAAGGCGATTGAGGCATCACCCCTCAATTTTCTATGGTAAACTCACAACAGAATAGGTACTTCTTATGAAATCAACACATGAATGCCATCCTTTTATCATCATAAAGTCAATTAACTTATATGCCAAACGTTAGGCCTTCAACAACTCAAGAAACATAATCTGGACATTTTATCAAACACTTGGTAGTCGTGTAATGCTAATGTAAAACCATGCAATTCAAGAGTAAAATCATGCAAGAAAGCTTAATGTAAAACCACCCACCAACACTTGGTAATACCCTTATGCAACATACATCGAAACCCTTCATCTAGTCTCAAGGTAGATCAAAGATTCATAACTCAAAACATGCTTAAACAGTCACACTTTAATGAGACTTTAACATAGTTCATAGTCCAATTCATAGTAAGTAAGAACCCTAAGTAAATCAACTTAGAAAGATGAGATTTATGTAAAAACGAAGCTTGGGCACCATGGGTAAAAGGACCCAATGGTTGAAACCCACATACCTTAGCTTTGGATAATTCCTTGATGAAGATTGAAAATGGAGACTTGAAGCTTGAGTGAAATCCTTCTGATCCGGAATGAGTTTTGGCACTTGAATTTTAGGTGAGATATTTGTCTAAGTGTTTGGGAGAATCCTGTGGAATGTCTTGTATGATATGAAGGTGAAATATAACTAAGTGTAGGTATTTTCACATATGGGAATACTAAGGCCCAAAATCCAAAGTCCTTGGACCAACTCAATAAAACTGGGCAAAAATAACACAGTTGCTCCCTGGCCACCTCGCTCCAGGGGTGCACAGAGCTCACTGGAATTTGCATTTTGGAAAATTGAAATTGTAATTTGGTCACTCTAAAATTGGGGTTAGAAATATTTCCTACTCAATTTTGTCCCTTGATCAAGAATACAAAGTCAAATTTTTTATGTCATGCACGGGTTTTAAGATATATAGAAATTACAATTCTGGGCACTTTTGAGGCACATTTTCGGCACTTTTGTTTGGGGTCGTTTCATCTCTAACTCTACGAGTAATGGTGTTAATGCCTGGTTTTAATAAGTCCAAGGTTTAAATTGGAGGGTTTCCAATGACAGTGACTTATCCAAAGGAATAATGTGAGGGTGGACCAAGATATCCTATTGTGGTAGGTACGGGAGGAATCACCTGGGTAAATGCTTGAAGGAATTGGGTACCTGCTTTGGGTGTGGCAAGATGGGTCATAAGCTTATTGATTGTCCTAATGCTCTAGTGAAGGGTCAAGGAGGCCGTTGTCAATGCCAAGTGAATTCGGATGGTCAAGGCCAACTAAGGGCCCAACAAGGTGATGCTCCTCGTAATAACATGTTCTATATTTTATATGTCAAGGAAGAGATGGAAAAGACTCCAATTGTGGTAACTGGTATGTCAAAAGTCTTTGATTTCGATGTTTATGCTTTGCTTGATCTAAGGTGCAAATTTATCGTTTGTCACTCTTTTCTTGTCAAAAAAATTTGTTTTAAGTCCTGGAATTTATGGGAGTCATTCTTAGTTTACACTTCTGTAGGTGTGTCTATTATAGCTTGTAAGGTCTATCGAGGTTGACCTATATCAGTTTTACAGAAGGTCCTTGCTGCGATCTTGTTGAACTTGAGATGTTTGATTTTGATGTTATTCTCGAGATGGATTTGCTCCATACTTCTTATGTCTCTATAAATTGTAGGACCCGAAAGGTCAAGTTTCAGTTTCCAAATAAGCCTTTTCTTGAGTGGGTGGGTAATGACTCTGGTTTTAAAGGTCGGTTCATCTCATATGTCAAAGCCCAAAAATTGATTTAAAAGAGGTGCATCTATTATATTGTTAATGTCACGCCCCTAGTCCCGTTAGGGCGGAATGACACCCATTGCGGATAAGGCCCGGGAGAACCAACCTGTAACTATGCACTTACTATCATGTTATGAGGGTTTTGTACCTTTAGCATTCCTCAAAGTAAATAACCAATGATAATAAGCTAAAAGGAAATGCATATGACTAGGCCGTTGGGGCCACAGTGTCTAAAGTACGAAACATGACTTTACTTTTACTTTATATAGTCTACAAAGCCTCTAAATAAAGAAAAACATCTGTCAACGGTCGAGACAGGCCCCGCCTCAACTAACTGTACAACAGAAACATAATCTCTATACATATACAAAGCCCCGAAGCAACCTGGAGCTTGATGACAGCAGCTGAATACTCTGTACTTCTATTGGGGAGATTTATTAGCACCTGTACCTGCAGCATGAAATGCAGGTCCCCCGTAAGGGACGTCAGTACGACATAATGT
>JAABOM020059103.1:0-13171 GCA_011800125.2 Solanum clarkiae
TTGTGAACTAACTTTGGGATCTTTGTGGTTTAAGATTATCTCAAGTGCCCTATCGGCACGAGTCACGGCCCCGGGGTGGGGTCGTGACATTTCCACACTAAAACGAGAGAGGCTACTTGCTAAGGCAGATTTCGTGAGTAATATCAATAACAACATGAGCTATATATAGATTCACTAGTTAAGTCCAATTTAGTCAACCTATGAGGGCATGTAGTTTGGTACTATGAGTTTCTACTAAAGATCTGTTAGATTTCTCCTGGAGCTCCCTGATTAATCTCCACCTCAAAGTCCTTCGGTGCTTAATTAAATCCCCATGGAATACATAAATCACTTATTGTTCATTTATCCAACACAGATTCACATCTTGAAATAGTCATAAGAATAGCTCCTAAAAAAATCATGATTTCATAATATTCTTCGTAGAGACACTTACCTTTATAAGAATATAATCATGATTTCTTTTATATTGTAAGAAAATCTTTCACAATTTATGGATACATGCTTGAAAACATGCTTCAAACAAAATTCATATAATATCATAAACCATGCATAAATCCTTTGTCAAAATTACTTTATAATTCATACTTCATAATTGAAAATCATAGCATAATGCATGGGTCTACATGAAATCAATAAAGAAAACCTAAGTCATAGTAAATTCATGCATAATATTTGAAGAATAACATAAATTGAAATATGTAAAAGGGACCCAAGAAGAATTGCCATCAAATCCTCATGAATTGGGTTGAAATAAAATTTGAAGAACTGAAATCTTCTTAATGGATGAACGGAATCACTGGTGAATTCCTACATACCTGAGTTATCAAAGCCCAAAAGTGATGAAGATTGATGATTTAAGACATCCTTGAAACTCTAGCTTTTCCTCAGGAAAAGAGACTTAGAGAGAACCTTAAATTCTCAGATGAATTTTGAGAGAATGGGAATGGGGTGAGTTTGAAGGGTTTGGATGGTTATAAGATGTCAAAATAGTTCCAAAATGATATAACTTTAGTATTAAAAGCATGAAAATGTCTGAAATAACTCTAAAAAATTTTGAGGCTGGAATTGTTAGACCCCTTTCTACGACTCATATAAACTTGTATGAGCCATAAAATCCTTCGTCAAATCTGACCCTTTTCCCAAAATTTACTAGACCTTCAAGTCACTTCCACGACCTCTTCTCCATGACCCATAGAGTCATCTACGGTCCATAAATATGCCTTTAGATTGCTGCAACAGATCAATTTTTGCACTCTTCTTTGTTCATTCTAACTTTTCAACTCCTAGCATATTGCAGTAATTTATGATAAAAAATCATATCTAAATAGATTGGTTCTGCATGTCCTAGTAGTAAAAAGGATTTAGGCAGAAGCCAATAGGATGCTTGAAATTTTCTAAAAAAGTATGTTAAGACTATTCTCTTCTTTTGACCTATTTCCTTAAAGTTTTAGAATAACACAATAAGATTGTTATCATTGATATACTCATAGCCATAATTGTTGATTGTTGGCTGCTCAAGTTGTTATAGTTCTTCGTTATCGAGATTCTTGTTTTGTTAGTACAGATCCTATGTTGGACATAGCTTAGAAATATTCATGTAGGCTACTTATAGTAAATTGCTTGCCTATGGCTTATTGAATTGGTGTAGTTTCCCTCAGGGCTATTGTGGTTAGTTGCAGGAAGGTGATCTTTCTCTTTAAGGCTATTTTGATTCCATAAAAGCCATGTATTGTCTATGGGTCTATATTGATGCTTAAGAAGACTATGTACTACCTACAATGTTATATTGATGCCTAAGAGGGTTATGTGTTGCCTACGGTTTTGAGTGTCTAAGGGATTATTGAGATGCAATGACTACTTAAGAGTCTAGAGAATAATTAATAAGAATATGCAAACTAAATTGAAACTTTTTGAGTTTATGGGACCTTGGGTAGGTGGTCTTGTTTACTATTTGTACCTGCTATTCTTATGGTGGCTTGATTAGGTTGTTGTTTGGTTACTTTTGGTACACTTAGATTTAGAGTCAGGTAAGATGTCAGTTATCTTTTACCTCATTGATTTAGTTTCTTTGTATACTTAACAAGTTTCTTTATAATTATTATCTTGTCTTACATGCACAGTACATTATCTTATACTGATGTGCTATTACTTGGTGGCTACATTCATGCTTGCGAATCCTCATAGACCTTTCCAACAGCACGATTGATTTCTATCGGGTTGGCTAGACCCTTTCTTCTATACTTGACAGAGCTTCGAGATTCGTTATGTTGTAAATAGATTAGGGTGGGTGGGTCCCTTTTCATAAACAAAATTTATTACTCTTAAATGCTTGCAAACTAGTTGTCAGAACCAAATTTAGGATCATGACCGATGCTAAGGGGAAAAATCTCAAAGCAAGCCTTACTAGAATTCTGCAGAAAATCGGTCAAAGTTTCCTCTGTTTTTAGGCTTATCCAAATTTTTACTGTCTCATATATCAATAGTATCAGTAACAACACCTCTAAATTAAGCCACAACATCCATTCAACAATCTAATTACCAAACCGTAATACCAATATATCTCTAAATACAAAAAAAGAAATCTAAAACTAATCACATGGCTACAATATGAAAAATACTTATGACTCTTATAAAGGGAATAACTAGTTGAAGTCTCTATCTATGATCAGATCCTTTGTGAACTCCCCTGTAACCTCTTATTTGGAGCGAATCTAAGAATTCAAGAAAGGTCCATAACTATAGATAACTTATTTTCCATGAAAACAAGTGTGAGGCTCACCATGGAATCAACTTACTAGCTCTAATCAACGAAATCCTCACTGGTATCACCTGTATTCTCTGAAAAAATTAGCGAGGAGTGAGATGCTAGCTCAATGAGTAATAATGGTTAACCACAACCATTTTAATGAGGGACAAGTCAGAAAACATGCTCGTTTAATAATCAAAATTATGTAATAACTACTCTTTTCAACAAAAGATAACCATAATCAATCTTGTTTGTCTCGTATAAGTAAAGTCAACTTGAAACTTGACCGTATAGAAATAAACTCAATAAAACACTTTCACATCAAATCATATACATATTTGGTAATAAACTCAGTAAAACACTTTCACATCTAATCATATACACATTTGGGAATAAACTTAGTAAAATACTTTCATATCAAATCATATAGATATTCGGGAATAAACTCAGTAAATCACTTTCATATCAAATCATATACATACGAGAATAAATTTAGTAAAATATTTTCATATCAAACCATACACATATTCGGGAGGTTTCCAAGAATGAATCATGTAATCAGTAATCGGTATGTCTATCTTCTTAAAAGAATAGATGATAATTGTAAATATCATATGAATAATTCCCTACTCAAGGAATTTCAGTAACAGTATACTAGTTGTACCTTCCCACTAGCAAGGGCTCTATCTGTAATTGGTAAATACAAAGTGCGTTAGGTCTAACGAACCTGCCATTAGCTACAGGTTTCATCAAGGTCTACTCCCATCAAAATTTTTCTTTATAAAGCATGTAAATTTTTCAAAGTAGTACAAGGCATTTCAATCTTGTAATTATATCATGTCAAATTTGATGAAAACACATGTAAAATTACTTATATCTCAAGTAAATGTCAAATCCTTTCAATAACAGTAATCATTTCAATTATTGAAATACTTGTCTTACAAAATACAAATTACTATTTACGTATCAAATCAAGTAAAAGGACTTGTCCCATAAGAATAGTCAAATCATTTGGTAATGGTTCACTTTATAAATCATGTAAAAATCATGAAACTTATAAAACACAAATTAGGTTAAGATTACTACTCACCGTACTCATGTTGAAATACCAAGCTCTCTATCTCAAGCCATCTATATGACTTCCTTCAATCAATCTATAATCACATCATATTAATCTCATGTTAAATTTCTTTGTTTAATCTTATTCAATACCTATTTCTTTTAGAAGCCATCCCATGAGATTTCATGTTTGACCCTAACTCAAATAATATGTACCCATTCTTTGAGTAAATCAATTGGTCTAATATGTACTAGTTTCACCTTATTCATACAATTTATCTATCCAATTCTTTGCTTGAAGTAATACTCAAATCAATGAGAAGCTAAACCTAACATAGGCTTATCGTACACTGTAGCTCTCAAAAGTACTCAGATTTCTTTTTACGTAAGGCTTCTGCTTAAGATTTTGCCCCAAAAAAAATTCTTCTTTAATCTTTGAATTGCAAACTTCTTAGAGTTCCCCATAAAATCCATTTTTTTCAAGTTGCAGTAATATCAATTAACCCCAAATCTATTTGATAGTTCATATATAATGACTTGATGGAGGTCGGTGAAGTCTAAATATATGCCGAAACTTCTTAAAAAACACTTTGAAGGAGTTGAAATTGACACGATCTATCTCTTTTTTCTTTTCTTTTTTACTGCACAGAGTTTGTCTTTGAACGCTAAAGAACTATTTCTTCAAAATCCTTTTTTTACCGTAGGTTAAAACACTTTGGTTGCCTTTGTTTTTAAGACTTTAAATCCTATTCGTTTCCTTTTTTTACTAAATACCCACTTTGCTCTTATTCAAATATATTACATTCTCTCCACCTTATGAAATTTGATCCCCAAATTTACTATAAGTGCGTACTGGTTAAATGGGGATACTTGACTTCATGTCTTTTTCTGACTCTCAAGTAGTTTCTCCAATAACATGTTTTCTTTATGATGCTTTCATGGACACAACTAGTTCCTTTTCTAATAACTTTCTTACTTATTCGTAAACAATAGTTGTTGGCTTCTCCTCATACTTTAAATTTTCATCAAGCTACATAATATGTGTTTCATGCACATATGAAAGGTCTAATATATATTTATTTAGCATAAAGACATTAAACATAAAAAAATGCCTCACAAAGAAGGGGCAGGCAAATGATACACCATTATTCCTATCTGATCAAGTCTCTCGAGTCTCTTGTATGATGTCTTTTGCAAGGGAGATTCATGGGAACACTTTCCCAAACATTGAACACTAAGTCCATTATCCCCTTATCTACATAATATTTTTGTTTGCAATGGGCTATAAGCAATCTTTGTCTCATTATCTGGACGTCGTCAATTCTTGTACCAACTACAAAATTTGATTTTATATAATAGCTTCCCTAACTTGTAATAAATTGCCTACCATACTAGGCTTTATACATAGCCATAAGAAATCCTAACTATTATTTACAATTGTACGCAAAATCAGCTAAGATAGGCATGAAGTCAAATTATCTTCAAATTTAAGAGTGCAAACTCTTAATACATCCTCTAGAATTAGAATAGTACACTCATACTGATCGTCCTCTACGAATGAAGTACGGTATACTATATTTAATGATATACTCAAAACTTCTTGAAAATATTTTCAAAAGGTGAAATGAACAGTGATCCTTTTGTCGGATATGATTAATATTAGGATACACAGAGCCAACCCATTTCATGTAGGTATGTTTAAGTATCATAATCAACCTCTTAGTCCAAAAGCATCATAATGATCAATACTCATTTCATGTCTTTACATACTAGAATCTTATTTCAGTATTTACACAATTTCTCGTCTTTGTATAAGGTGGCATCAATGTGTTATACCAATAAAGACTTGTCTAGACCATAAGCCAATAATGTCTTTGAGCTTCTCACTCTAATTTGATACCTATATTCTCGAGTAAGCGCACCTCTTTGGTCAAATGTCGATTCGTAAAAGTTGTATGCTAAATAGCCCATAGATTTACTTCTAAATGCATTAGTCTCAACAACTTTCTCTTCAAGATGACATTAAATAACAATTTTTTTCACAGTCATTGAGTAGTTTCCTCCAATGGTGTAAATTGCATAATCAAAGCTTTTTGCTAGAACTTAAATATCAAGATCTCATTGATTTCATTGTTCAATTAGCGCATCTAAATCTCTACAGCAAATATCGGTAAGACTCTCTTCTATGAACGAGATAGTTCTACTCCTACTAGTGTAGCTTCCTCAAACATAAGCTATTACACTACCATTCTATATAAGAACATAACGTAATCTTACTCTCAAAAGTATTGTAAGGTTCCATGGATACTCCAGGACCTATCAGGAACGCTAACACTTATATGGTGATCAATAGATCTTGAGCTTCGATGTGCTGCCAAAATACAACATATTTGGTGCCTGAAACAAGGGATTTTATGAGTTTTTAATGTGACTTTTTTTAGTGTTTTGATATTTTTTGTGTTAATCTTACAGAAAAGTTAGGTTGACATGATTTTGAAAAAAAGTTGCAGATTTGCTGAAACATAGGCCTTACGAGCTTACCTACGAGTCGTAGCTCAAGATACGATTTGTAGGGTGGTATCGTAGCGAGAATTAGAGACCAAAATACAAAAATCTACTAAGTGGAGGTTAATGCTATGAGGCCATCAGATGAGTCGTAAGTTACATTATGACTCATATAAGTGGACTTATAGCAAGAATCAGAGAGCCAAGATGTTGGACCAAAAACTAAAGACTACAAGACCAACATACGAGTCGTAGCTCAAGCAGCAAGTCATACCTATGGGTCGTACTACTTTAGTCCAAGATGCCAAGAACCTGATACGAGACTCCGACTACGACTCATAGGTTATCCTACGAGTCATACCTGCGTAACTTATCAGATGTCAGCTGTCTTTTCTGTGTAAATTCTAGGGTTACTTTATAAATACTATATATAGTCTAAGTTAGGTTTTTAGCACAAGAGTTGGACAAGGATTCAGCCATAGACTAGTGAGAAATATATTTTTTTGAAGCTTTTCTTAGTTTTTTAGATTAATTTATTGTTCTCTCTTGGAAAAACCATTTTGGGGATTGCAAACTTTGCCTTGTACTCATTGTTGATCAATCAAGCTTATGGCTTTGCAATTTGTGGGGCCTATTTCCTTCGTTGGTATCGGTAAAGCTCTCAACTATGTTTTTATTTGTATTCTTGCATGTTTTGCTATAGCCATGAGTAGCTAAGCACCCACAACTTAGGGTTGTGGGAACCATGGTTAGTTGACATTGAAATGACCTAGGTTTCTTGCATTTCTATGATTGGGGTTTTGCATGTATTATCTATTTCCCTTCATGATTATTGTTGTTTGTGGTGTCCAACACCGAACCCCGCCTACTATCATGATCTCGACCAAGGTAGTGACGAAAAGGAAAATTAATTGGGACTATTGATAACGGTTAGTTGGCAAGCATGGTGGCCAACCAAGTGCCATGGTGAAATTCGACCTTCACCTTCATAAGAGAGCTGGAAGAAACTAAGTTCCCATCCTGCATACAAATCATCAATTGTAGCTATGTTATCTAGGATAATCAAGTCGAAGAACCATGGGAAACACAATTTCCAAGTGGACTCTAAAATTGAGTATTTTCTTGCATTATAGTTAGTGTTTATTTTATTTTGTTTTTGAATCACAACCCCCCCCCCCATTTAGAGATTGTAGTCATAAATGCTAGAAATGATTAGTAGTGAAATCTTATAATCAAGCCATGTATTCCCTATGGATTCGATCCTAACCTTGGTTAGGTTAATTGCTGACAACGACCTAGAGTGTGAACATCATCAAGCTTCTGTAAGCTCTACTCAAATTTCCACATTTCTGATTTTTTTTTTTTTTGCTAACTTGATCAGTCACACTGTTACTCTAAAAGTACTCTCTAGCAATCATTTGTTGAAGACTACCAAGCTCAAAGAAGGTGAATTCTGGTAGTGTTTGAACCGAAGTATTAAGAAAATCTTTCTTTTGTTTTTATTCTAGCTATGAGAATACATTTAACTACAATCCACAAATCTTGGCACAAATCTTTCAAGAAATGTCTTTACAATAATTGGAGCATATGTAAATCCAAAAGATATCGCAAGGAACCTTTTAATGCACTTGTTGAGTTTGAAAATAATTTAAAACAATTTCCCCCAATTCCAAGCTTAGAATAATTAATTCAAAAATCAATATTTGAGAATTAGGTGACCCTATATAAGCATAATCAATAAGTCATTTATACAAGTCAATGGCTACTTCATGCATATTGTTACATTGTTCAACTATTAGTAGTCAATATATATTTCAAGTACAACTCTCCCTTTTTTTCCTATGAATGCATTTGTGAATAATTCGGGTTCTATAGTCTTTTTGTAGGTCCGCAAACTATTTTTTATCTCTCGCAACTCTAGTGGTACCATATGATATGGAGGTTGCAATATGGGCTAGGTGTCAGGTGTTAGTCATTACCAAAATTCATGTTTTACATAGGTGGTGATAGTCATGAAAAAGAAATTCACAGGATCTACGTAGTCTACTTCTCTCACGAATGAGTTTTTTTTTCAACTACGTGTATGATCTATCGCATGCCTTATTTATAAAAGAAGATATCAGTTCTTTTTCCATTTCTAGGAGCATATAAATTTTCTTCACTGGTTGCTAAGTCATCACAACAAGAATGACACATTCCATTATTATTCTAGAACTTCCTTTTCTCTTTTTCTTTAAATGGAAGGTTCATTGATTTTCTCAAACAACTATTTTCTTGGGATAATTGAAATATTTTGGGAAGAAAATAATTCATCCATATACAATGACATATTAGGAATAACTATATATAATCAGATTAGTCATGCTACCCTTTCTCTCAACTCAAACCTAACAAGCTTGCATACGTATCCAGCAAAATAAGTTCCCACATGAGAAGCGATCAAATAAAGTACTGTCTAATATCTTAATTAAGAATTCATAATTTCCAATAGAAAGTTTCTTAATTTGTCCTTCATAATAAATATTGGATCGTCTAATTTTCACGTCACATATTCTCAATCTCTTTTAGCAGTGTCGTATACCTCAAAATAGGTTAAATCCTCACGTATAGGGTTAGTTAAGGGCTAGGAAAATATCCAACAAACCTCCAAACCTTGAAATACTTAGTCAGATAATAAGTAGGAAGCATAATGTTCAAAGGAAGCTAAAGTTGTATCTCAATGTAATTTGTCATATGAATAAATTCTATAAATACCCTACACCTTCAATTGTAAAGAAAGATATGATCCATAAATATTAGTGAATTGTCTCATGGCTATTTGTGTAGCTCTTGTTGGTATTCTTAATAATACGGTATCGTATCACGTATTGGCTGATGGCATTCTAATAATTTCAACCCTATGACGCTTACAATCAGATGTTATGTAGCTCATTATGCTTTAAGCATTTTTACTCGATAACATTTAACAATTCACTAAAATTGTAATATCTGAATTTTGTTTTTTGGGGGGTTTCAACCATGGGACTTTTCAACGGTACATTTTTGTCTCGATCATGTAACTTCACATAGGTTCTCTACCTGGTCCTGTCTCAAGACCGATTAAGTTGTCTGATTCTATTCATCTTGTCAATCAAGTTAGCTATGTCTCTTTGCATAGAGATAAAATCATAACGACAATGCCTTTGTCCCTTATATCAACACTAATTTCACTACCTGGTTGTATTACAGTCCTTGAAATGATGTCACTACCTTATAAAGGATCAATGGACCCTTTAGTGGCCTTGGTTGTTACTTGTCAGTTGCCATAAGTTAGAAGAGACTATTAAAGGTCAAAGGCGATATTTAATGGCAACTGGACCCTTGGACTATTCTTGTTATCACATCATCATGTTTGAATAATATGGTAATAAGATAAACAAGTTAGATTAAGCTAATAGAACTCTAATCATCGCACATGAGGAGTATTAAGAAAGATAGAAAGACATATCCTAATCACACTCTCGCAGAATTACGATTATAGAAATGACAGGCAACATAACTATAATTGAGATTCTACTACTAACGTGTGCTCCATAAGTCACAATAATAACCTAAGCTCTGATATCAACTTTGTCACGACCTATTTTAGGATCATGATCGGCGCTAAGGGGGAAAATTCCAAAGAAAGTCTTACTAGAATTCTGCAGAAAATCGGGCAGAGTTTCCTCTGTTTTTCGGCCTATCCAAATTTTTCCGTCTCAAATATCAATAGTATCAGTAACAACACCTCTAAATTAAGCCACAGGATACATTCAACAATCTAATCACCACATTATAATACCAATACATCTCTAAATACAAAATAAGAAATCTAAAACTAATCACATGGCTACAATATGAAAAATACTCATGACTCTTATAAAGGGAATGGCTTGGAGCAACTCTAAGAATTTAAGAGAGGTCCATAAGTATAGATAACTTATTTCCCACGCGAACAAGTGTGGGGCTCAGCGCGGAATCAACTTACTAGCTTTAATCAACAAAATCTTTACTGGTATCACCTGTATTCTCTGGAAAAAAAATTAGCAAGGAGTGAGTCGCAAGCTCAGTGAGTAATAATGCTTAACCACAACAGTTTTGATGAGGGACAAGTCAAAAAACATGCTAGTTTAATAATCAAAATCATGTAATAACTACTCTTTTCAACAAAAGATAACCATATTCAATCTTGTTTGTATCATATAAGTAAGGTCAACTTGAAACTTGACTGTTCAGAAATAAACTCAGTAAAACACTTTCACATCAAATCATATACATATTTGAGAATAAACTTAGTAAAACACTTTCATATCAAATCATATACATATTCAGGAGATTTCCAAGAGTGAATCATGTAATTGGTAATCGGTATGTCTATATTCTTAAAAGAATAGATGATAATTGTAAATATCATACGAATAAATCCCTACTCAAGAGATTTTGGTAACGGTATACTAGTTCTACCTATTTACTAGCGAGGGATCTATTTGTAATCAGAAAATACAAGGTGCTCCAGGTCTAACGAACCTGCCGTTAGCTATGGGATTCATCAAGGTCTACTCCATTAAAACGTTTCTTTATAAAGCATGTAAGCTTTTCAAAGTAGTACAAGGCATTTCAATCTTGTAATCATATCATATCAAATTTGATGAAAACACATGTAAAAGTACTCATATCTCATGTAAATGTCAAATCATTTCAATAACAGTAATCATTTCAATTATCGATATACTTAGCTTATAAAATACAAATAACTATTTTGGTATCAAATCAAGTAATATGAAAATTCAAATTATTCGGTAACAATTCACTTTATAAATCATGTAAAAATCATGAAACTTATGAAACACAAATTGGATTAAGATTACTACTCACTGTACTCATGTTGAAATACCAAGATCTCCATCTCAAGCCATCCGTATGACTCCCTTCAATCAATCTATAATCACATCATATTAATCTCATGTTAAATTTGTTTATTTAGCGTAATTCAATAAATATTTTCTTTTAGAAGCCATCCCATGAGATTTCATGTTTGACCCTAACTCAAATAATATGCATCATTCTTTGAGTAAATCAATTGGTCCAATATTACCAATTTCACCTTATTCATACAATTTATTTGTCTAATTCTTTGCTTGAAGTAATACGCAAATCAATGAGTAATCAATTGGTCCATTATGTACCAATTTCACCTTATTCATACAATTTATTTATCCAATTCTTTGCTTGAAGTAATACTCAAATCAATGAGAAGTTAAACCCGACATAGGCTTATCGTACACTATTGCTCTCAAATGTATTCAAATTTTTATTTACTTAAAGTTGTTGCTTAAGATTTTTCCCAAAAATTTTCCTTTTTTAAGCTTTGAATTGCAAACTTCTTAAAGTTCCCCATAAAATCTATTTTTTTCAAGTTGTAGTACCAGCTAACACCAAATCTATTTGATAGTTCATATATAATGATTTCCATATCAAAGAATAAATTTTATATTACCTTGATGGAGGTCAGTGAAGTCTAAATATATGTCGAGACTTTGTAGCACACACTTTGAAGAAGCTGAACTTGACACGGTCTATCTCTTTTCTCTTTTTTTTACTTCGCAGAACTTGTCTTTGAACACTGGAGAACTATTTCTTCAAAATCCCCTTTTTTACCATAGGTTAAGACACTTTGGTAGGCTTTGGCCTTAAGACTTTAAATCCTATTCTTTTCCTTCTTTTTTTTTTTGACCATATACCCACTTTGCCCTTATTCAAATATGGGGTATTATACTAGTGTGTTGGATCCTATAGTCGTGTTATTGGACAAGGTTTCCTTGTTTACTGGTCAGTTGATGTTTGATATTTTTTCATGTGTTATCTTGATATATATATCTATTTTCAGCTTCTATATAGATATCATGACTGCTTTTGATGGGCTATGCTGATTTATCTTTTTTTAGATACTATGGTGGTTTTATGGTCTAAACAAAACTTATATGCTAGCTGACTATTACTTTATATGAATTATTAGATGTAACTATTTTTTTTATAGAGGTGCTGATAGGGGCCTTCAAGACCAAAGGTTTATTTCTAAGATGAGATATACTTATTTATTTTCTTGACTGCGTATGGTTGATATACACCATTAACAACTAGTTCAACAGGATTAGCTCAAGCCTAAATTTTTTGGCATTAGGTACTAGTTTTGTCTCTTGAGTTTGACGTGTGATAGTTTTAATTTTACAGCAATATATGATTATCACTTTTGGGACTTTCAAGTGTTTGTAACGTCGTCAGATTAGAGGTCGCGTGAAGAATTTTTCAAGCCCATAATTGTATTCCCTTTGTGACTAGAGTTACATATTAACCGAGTTGTGTGAGGCCATCTTGATTTACATGATTATCAAATTTTATGAAGTCATTACATGTACTTGGAGATATATTAAACAGTATTCCAAGGAAATCAAAATGTATGATACTGCAATTTTAGGGATATTTTCGCTAATTTTTGTGAAGAGGGAGTGAGAAATTTTGGTTGATTTGTATGAAAGATATAATATGGGACATCTCATGCCCGTAAAAGACTCTCATCAAATAGGGATGAAACCTAAAATCTTGCATAAATCCTTAGCCAAATATTTGGCCCCATCTGCTGCATTTTATAATATAAACTATGTTTAATAAATAACAGAAAAAGTATCTTTATATATTGTAAAAATATAGGGTCTTATATGTTGATGTAGTGTGATTTTCCCTTCAACAACTAATTAGTTTGTAATGGTCTAATCGGACGTCGCAAACAAAATTATTTTTATGCATTACATCTTGTTCCTAATAATGCAAGTATGGTCATTCATT
>JAABOM020059104.1:0-48937 GCA_011800125.2 Solanum clarkiae
GGAGCTCAATTCACTGCAAAGTTTTGGAAGTTCTTCCAAAGGAGTTTAGGGACACAAGTGAATTTGAGTACAACTTTGCACCCTCAAACAGACGGTCAAGTAGAACGCACTATTCAGACAATTGAAGATATCTTGCGAGCTTGTGCATTGGACTTTAAAGGTAGTTGGGTGGACCATTTGCCCCTTATTGAATTTTCCTATAATAACAGCTACCACTCAAGTCTCAAGATGGCACCTTATGAAGTTTTGAATAGAAGGAAGTGTAGGTCTCCAATTGGATGGTTTAAAGTGGGTGAAACCACCTTTCTTGGGCCAGATCTAGTACAACAAGCCATGGGAAAAGTTAAGGTAATATAGAAGCGACTAGAAACAATCCAAAGTCATCACTAATCATATGCGAATTCTAGGAGGAGAGGACTGGAATTCTCAGTAAAGGATTGGGTATTTTTAAAGGTGGCTCCAATAAAAGGGGTTATGAGATTTGCTAAGAAACGAAAACTGAGCCCATGTTACATAGGGTCGTATAAAATTATTAAGAAGTTCGTGCAAGTTGCATATGAACTAGATCTACCCCAAGAACTTTCAATGGTTCATCTAGTTTTTCATGTCTCAATGCTTCGAAAATGCATAGGTGACCCATCCCGTATCACTCCTATTGAGGATGTGCAGGTTACAGAATATATCATCTATGAAGAGGTACCTGTTGCTATTCTAGATCATCATGTTAAAAAGCTAAGGAATAAAGAAATAGCTTCAGTAAAAGTACTTTGGAGAAACCAGCAAGCTGAAGAGATAACATGGGAAGCTGAAGATGCGATGAAGTCAAAATACCCTTACTTATTTGAAGCTAAAGAGGTAGTCCAACATCCAG
This sequence comes from Solanum clarkiae, assembly GCA_011800125.2. Lineage (NCBI taxonomy): Eukaryota > Viridiplantae > Streptophyta > Magnoliopsida > Solanales > Solanaceae > Solanum > Solanum clarkiae. The sequence goes on from JAABOM020059104.1 coordinate 872, forward strand.
AATTGGGGGCCTTAATAGGTACGTGTGTTTGAATGTTTATTCCGTTGAACTTGGTTAAACTATACAATTGTTCTAACATTCGAGGACGAAGGTTCCTAAGGGGGAAGGATGTAACACCCCACGTCTTACAATAGTAGTACTATATAAATGAAACATGACATGGTTTGGTCAAATTAGCACCAATTTTTAAAAGTGCTTGGATATCGTGTTAATGGGCTATATGTATGTCTAACGCTTAAGAGAGTCGAGTGCATACATGTTTCATGTCGAGTTGAGGAGATCACGACCCTAAACAAGGTGAGAGAATTGAGGTGCTTGTAGGACTTAGGAAGCTAGCAGGTGAGTCAGCTACTTGCTTAGCTTAAAATTGCTACCTAAACGGAGACGAGGCCCGACGTCGAATTTGTCCAAGTTTGACTATTAATAAAGTCTGTGTGTTTATCCAATGTTTAGCATCATAAATGGACTACATTTTTAGCCCAATAAGGATATTAAAAGGGCCAAAGTACATCATAACCCACTTGACTATTTGGGCCCTAAACTAACTAAGAGGAATTTGGAAAATGGGCATCCAAGGCCCATCAACTTTTAGACCCATTTAGGCCCAAGTGTGAGGACAAGCTGCTGTATCACCAGCTTCTTAATATGTACTAACACGTTGTCAAAAGGTAAAGAGAAGGTCGGCCAAAAGATCATTTAAAAACTGATCAAAAGTAGCCCCTTAAGTCATTTTACTTGCAACAATTTTTTAGCTTTCGAAAAAAACTCTTGTCTTCTCTTTACTTCACATTACAAAGCAACTAATACAACCCTCTAGGGTTCTTGAAGGAAGTATGAATCTTGAATGAAAAGGTAAGTAATTATAGTTGTGTATTTAGTATAATTTCTTCATGAAAAACAAGAAGTATATGCTGGTTATGCTTGTGCTGAAAATTTGGACAACATGTGTTCAGAAAGTTGCTGCACACTTGCCTTTTATTTTAGTGAATTCTATATGGTTTGTGGGTTATATTATGAAGAGAAGTTGACATTATTAACATGGTTTTAGTTATAGATATTATCCTAAGTTTGCTTCCCTGATTTTGGTTTCATTTAACAAACGAGTTTTATTGTGCTATCTTAAGTATAATGTTGATTGGAACTTGTGGGCTGATGGATGGAAGGATATTGCCTCACATCCTTCATGAATGCTTTGGTACTATTCTAAGACTGTTAAAGGGATACTTTTATGTATAAATGTGTTGAGGACACTTTGGTTAAAGTTGGGACAGGTTTGGGATTATCGACGTCAAAATGGGGCAACGGGATATAACGTTATGCCACCCATTTGTGTGTTGTATAGAATTGTTATGTGTTATAATTTATGGGTTGTTTTAAGACTGTTATGGCACTAACACTGGCTACACATGATATATATATGAGAATGTTTATAGGAAAGTACGATTAGAGGCGGAAAGGTTGAAAGAATACGCTCGGGTGTATAATTATACACTTGCTGCCCGTGTGTTTTTTTTTATGACACTGAGCTGCCAAGGTATATCTATTGGCTGCTAATGCTAGTTTTATCACCTAATATGTTGTAGATAAATATTTGGAGGAACGAAAGGTTATTTCGAGGTAATAGCGAGGTCGTAGCGAGGTATGTAAGGCTACTCGATTTTGTATTAGTTGACATGAAACGTAGGTTCTTCCTTGGCACATAGAGGCTCTTATCTACTTTGACATAACAAATAGCCATGTCTCCACTCTTTCAGATATTTATATGCTCCCATACATAGTCACTTGCAAACCTGCATACATACTTGGATACCAAGATACACGAGTTCGTTCGACTACATAAAGTTCATGAGTTGTTCTACCTCCTATGCATTTCGTTATTTGTGTAACTTACTCCTTTCATTGTGGTGTTGTCTTTTGTGATTATTTACATGCCATATGTTGTGTCTACAGTCCTACAGCTCCAATATTATCACCTCCAAAAGAATCATCTCAAAGGTAATTGAAAGATAAAGTAAAGTATATTGCTTGTTGATGGGTGGTAGCCCGAGGTGTTGAAGAATCACCTACACATGGACGATCCTATCATAGGGGGTAGCCCGAGGGTTTAAGGAAGAGCCTAGCCAGGGCCGATCCTGATACAGTTTTACCACTGATCATTTGGTGATTTATTACATGTTTTGCACATATTATACAGTAAAGGTAAAGTAATAAAAAGAATATAAAGTACATGATCCCACAGTACAACTAAAGGTGGTCTCTTATCCTACACCAGTGCATAGTTTCATTTGAGTTGTTACTTCATATACAATATTTCCTACCTTATATATTTAGTACATTATCTTGTAATGACGTCCCTTACAGGGGACCTGCATTTCATGTTGTAGGTGCAGGTGCTAGTAGCTCTCCCTAGTAGGAGTATAGGATTTCCAGCTGTTGTTACCAAGCTCCAGGTTGCTTCGGAACTTTGTATCTAGAGCTTATAATTTTCTATTGTACAGTTAGTTGAGGTGGGGTCTATCCCGACCCTTATCAAATACTTTTCCTTATCTAGAGGCTTTGTAGACTATGTAAATTAAAGTGTGGTCATATCTCGTACTTTAAACATCGTTGCCCCAATGGCCTAGCCATATGCATTTCCTTTTGGCTTGTTATCACTGTTTACTTTCTTAAAGACATGTTGAACATAGGAATCCCATATAATATGTATAGAAAGCATATAGATATAGGTTTGTTCTCCCGGGCCTTATTGGCAACGGGTTCCAGTCCGCCCTAATAGGACTTGGGGCGTGACATTATATATATATATATCCACTGCTTATGATTATGCATGTTGAACATATTGGCTTATGACTATGTAGCATTGCATCTAGCATACTTAGTATATTCAAACGTACTAACACATACCCTATGCCTACATAATATTACCATATAGGGACTAGAGCTCCTTTTGATCATCCTCCACATGGCTAGTTCGGTATTTCAGGGATAAGCATTGGTGAGTCCTCAAGTCTAAGAACACTATCTATATTACTCTTGTTAATTTGAGTCTTCATTATGTTGAACACTTGTTATCATGAAGGTAAGCCTGGGAAGTGTCTTGGCCCCTGCTCCATTCTAAGTTAGAGGTGTTGTTGGATATTATGATGTACTTATGATGTGAGCTTGACTCTTATATGCTTTTATGATTATCAAACACTTCCCTTATACCACTTCCCCTTTTATTATATCTCTTGTTGTAGTTTATTTTGCATCTGCGAACAAGGATGTGTGGTTGATATGCTAAGAGGCTTATTTGAGGTCCCTTCGGATTCCCATTCATCATGTCACGTCTAGGCCGTAAGCTTGGGTCATGACAAGCTTGGTATCAAAGCACTAGGTTGTCAATGGTCCTTGAAAATCCAACACACCGCGTCGATTAGAGTCTTATTCATAGTTGTGAAACGTGCCACAACTATGGAGGCTATGAGGCATTGCAGGAAATGTTTCACCTTCATGGTTATATCATACTTTAGGTGTAACTATAAGGCTTTTATCCCAACGAATGCTCTTGTTTCCTTCTAAATCATGCTGATTCCAAAAGGAAAGTTATGGAGAGCCTCTACACATGGGGAGCAACTAGCCCCTCCTTGTCCTCAAGCTCCTCAGATAGAAGGGTGGCCCAAGAAGAGTTCTGAGATACTATCACAATGTTAGATTACGTTATGACCAACCGAATGAACCAAGGTGCGCAATCCCCTTATGCTCTCACTCCAGCTTGTAGGGTGAGGGATTTCACAAGAGTGAACCCATCAGAGTTCCATAGATCCAAGCCATATGAGGATCCCCCAAAGTTCATCGATGAGGTTTGCAAAGTGTTATCTATCATGTGGGTCAATTCAGAAGTGAATCGGAGTTAGCAACCTACTAACTCAAACCTCTGGCCCAAATTTAGTTCTCCCAATGGAAATTAGAGAGGAGAGATGATGATGCTATTACTTGGGAGGAGTTCAAAGCCGCATTCCTCAACCGATTCTTTCCCATCGAGCTAAGCCAGGCCAATATGATAGAGTTTATTAACCATAAGCAAGTTTTCAAGAGTGTGAGGGAGTATGCCCTCAAGTTCAACAAGCTTTCCAAGTATGCTCCACATTTGGTGGCCAAGCTAGAATGAACAAATTTGTGTCGAGAGTGTTCGACTTGTTTAATGAAGAGTTTCGTACAACCATTCTAGTGAATGATATGGATTTATCTCAGATAATGAATTATGTCGAGCAACTAGAGGGGGGAAAAGCTTAGAAAAAGAACAAGTGGTGACTCCAAGAGGGCTCATTGTGAAGGTGGTTTCCAAGGTTCCAAGGGTGGCCGGTTTCCTCAAGGCCACAAGTTCCAAAGCCAAGGGTCTTCCAATGCTCCTAATAGAAGATTTGCTAATGATAATCCAAGGTTCCAAAGTGGAAATGGTGGAGTGTCTAATCCTAAATGACAAAGATGTGGTAAAATCCATAGTTTCCCATGCTTGAGAGAATCCAATGTTTTCTATGGTTGTGGTGAGGTGGGTCACAAGGTTGTTGATTGTCCTCATGCTTGAAACAAAGGTAGAGATGGTCATCCTCAAGGATAAGGTGCTGATATGGATACAAGGGAAAAGGGAGGCCAACAAGAGGGGTGCTCCAAGGCAAAATAGATTATGTGCTCTTCAAGAAAGGCAAGGTGAGATGAGAGTCCTGATGTTGTCATCGGTATGTTAAAGGTTTTTGATTTTGATGTGTATGCATTGATATATCTGGGTGCCACTCTTTCTTTCATTACTCCTTTTGTTGCAAAGAGCTTCATGTGTATTCTGATTTCTTGTGTGAACCTTATAAAGTGTTAAAACCTGTTGGTGAGTCCGTTGTTGCTAAAAGTGTCTATAGAAATTGTCCCATGTTCATATTGCGTAAAGTCTTGCCTTGTGATTATGTTGAATTAGATATGGTGGATTTTGACATCATTCTTTGGTTGGACTAGTTACATACATATTATGCTTCCATTGATTGTAGAACTCATAGGGTTAAATTCCAGTTCCCTAATGATCTTGTCCTTGAATGGAAAAGTCGTGATGTTGTGGTCAAGGGTAGATTCATTTCTTGTCTTAAATACCAAAAGTTTATTTCAAAGGGTTTCCTTTATCAACTTGTGAGGGTCAGGGATGTTGAGTCCAAAGTACTTCCTATTGAGTTGGTTCTAGTGGTCAATGAGTTTCTTGATGTCTTTCCCCATGAGCTTCCCAGTGTTTCTACCGAAAGGGAAATCAATTTTGGTATAGACTTCCTTCTTGATACTCAACCCATTTCTATTCCTCCTTACGGTATGTCCCTGGTAGAATTGAAGGAGTTGAAGGATCAATTGAGGAATTTGTTGGAGAAGGGTTTCATAAGGCCTAATAAGTCACCTTGGTGTGCATCAATGTTATTTGTGAAGAAAAAGGATGGTTCTCTTAGAATGTGCATTGATAACCGACAACTTAATAGGGTTACCATAAAGAACAAGTACATTTTACCAAGGATTGATGATCTTTTTGATCAACTACAAGGTCCTAGTCATTTTTCTAAGATTGAGATTCAGTTCGGATACAACTAAGTGAAGGTAGGGGAGTGTAATATTCCCAAGACGGCCTTTTGAACTAGGTATGAGCATTTTGAGTTTGTGGTTATGTCCTTTGGGTTAACAGCTGCACCGGCTAATATAATAGATCTCATCAATAGGGTCTTTAAACCCTACCTTGACATGTGGTGGTCTTTATTGGTGATATATTGATTTACTCTCGGAGTAAGGAAGAGCATGTGAATCACATGGGGGTGGTATTGAAAATCTTGAGAGAGGAGAGATTGTTTGCCAAATATGAAAAATGTGAATTTTGGTCGAATGAGATTACTTTTCTGGGCATGTGGTGTCAAATGATGACATTAAGGTGGATCCTAAGAAGACAGAGGTGATAAGAAATTGGCCTAAACCCTTGACTCCATTGGATATTAGGAGTTTCTTGGGTTTAGTAGGTTACTACGGGAGGTTTGTGAATGACTTTTCTTCTATTGCTTCTGCTAAGTTAAAGTTGACCCAAAAGAAGACAAAATTCATACAGACTGATGAATGTGAAAAGCATTTCCAAACTTTGAAAAATAAGCTTATCTCCGCTCCTATCTTGGCTCTACCGGAAGGGTTTGTGGTATATTATGATGCCTTGAGAATTGGTTTAGGGTGTGTCTTTATGAAAAATGGCAAGGTGATAACATATGCCTCTAGACAACATAAGGGGCTTGAGCGAAATTGTCCCATCCATGATCTTGAATTGGTGGCCGTGGTATTTTCTTTGAAAATTTGGTGTCACTACTTCTATGGGGTTCATGTTGATTTTTTTACCGACCAAAAAGGTCTCTAATATATGTTCACCCAAAAAGATCTTAACTTGAGACAAAGAAGGTGGTTAGAGCTCCTTAAGGATTATGACATGAGTGTACATTATCACCCCGGCAGAGCTAATGTTGTGGCGGATGCTCTAAGTTGATTGTTCATGGGTAGTCTAGCTCATATTCATAATGGTGGCAAAGAGATGGCTAGAGAAGTTCACCGATTGGCTAGATTGGGGTTTAGGTTGGATGAAGTTGAAAAGGTGGTGTAGTAGTTGTTCATGGTTCTAAATCTTCTTTGATTGAGGAAGTAAAGTCAAAACAAGATCTTGACCCCGCCTTGATAGAGTTGAAGACCTTGGTAAAGGATGGTAAAGTGGAGGTTTTCTCCTAAGGGGGATATGGTACCCTTAGGTACCAAGGTAGGTTGTGTGTTCCTAATGTTGATGACTTAAGGGAATTGATCTTGAAGGAGGCTCATATTCATCCTATTCTATTCACCCTGGCTCCACAAAGATGTTTAGAGACTTAAGGGAGGTGTATTGGTGGTGCAGTATGAAGAGGGATATTTCCAAGTTCATATCCAGATGTCACAATTGCCAACAAGTGTAATGAACCAAGCCTAGGGACTTAACATGACATGGTGAATGGCGAACCCAAAGGGACCCAAACAAGCGTCTTAACATATCATCACATATCCTTGGTCACGAAAACAATTAAATAACAATAAGAGGATAGAAATAAGAGAAAATGGACTAAGGAAGTATTTCATTGCATTTAAACATACAAGTGTCAAGAGAGTCAAAGCTCATAGTATCATTACATAACTTATCCAACAACACCTCGAAACTTGGAATTTAGCGGGCGGCAAGATAACTTTCCAGGCTCACCCTCATAGTCTAAAGCATACAATAAGAGAAAGAGGGTCTTTGCATAACATAAGATCAAATGATATCATCCTTCGAGTTGAGGACTAACCAAACTAGCTTTGAGAAGATAGTACTAGCCACGTGGAGGAAGATGATCAGGTAGGGCTCCGGTTCCTACATGGTAACATCATGTAGGCAGAAAATATGCATTAGTGCGTTTGAATGTACTAAGTATATAGGATGCAATGCAACAAGAGGTAGGAAACATAACCAAAACTCATATACATAAGCAAGCATGTATTAGCAACATGACATGCATGATAAATTCTTGAAGTAAAACATTCTTATATAGAACATACTATATGTGCAGTAAGAGACTATCATTATGGATTCTAAGGCCTACCACCCCTTTGGAGAGGCGATTGAGGTATCAACCCCTCAATTGGTTGGTGGTTGTCACACCCTACCATCCATGGTAATTGAGGTATACACCACTCGATTTGTTGATGGTAGTCACACCTTGCCATCAATGGTGATTGAGGTATCAACCCCTCAATTGGTTGATGGTAGTCAAATCCTGCTATCCATGGTGATTGAGGTATCAACCCCTCGATTGGTTGATGGTAGTCACACCGTGCTATCCATGGTGATTGAGGTCTAGCAACACCTCAACAAGATGTGGTCAACTTGCAACATTATAGATAATTTCATGCAATCAACTCATGTGTATACATTACATTCATCACCATAAAGTCTGTTGACTTGTAGGCTATGCAATAGATCATCAATAGCTTAAGAACCCTAAACAAGATATTTTATCATACACTTGGATGTTGTGTTATGCAAGTATAAAACCATGAATTCAAGAGTGAAATCATGCAAGAAAACTTGGAGTAAATCAACCCTCCAACACTTGGTAATACCCTCATGCAATATAAATTGAAATCTCTATCAAATCTAAAAATTGATCATAGATTCATAGAACAAAACATGCTTATACAGTCAGACTTTTAGGAAACCCCGACATAGTTCATAGTGAAATTCATAATAAGTACGATCCATAAGTAAATCAACTTAGAAACATGCAATTTTATATAGAATGGAAGGTTGGGCACCATGGGTGGAAGGACCCAATGGTTGAACCCCACAAACCTCAACTTGAAGCTTGAGTGAATTCCTTGAATCCGAAAATGAGTTTGGAATGCAAGAATTTGGGTGAAATATTTGTCTAAGTATTTGAGAGGGTTTTGAGGGATGTCTTGAATGATATGGAGTTGAAAATGACTAAATGTAGGTATTTTATACATGGGAAAACCTAAGCCCAAGACCTAAAGGCCTAGGACCGAACCACAAAAACTGGCAAAAAAATGTATAGGTCCATGCCCTAGCAGCGTCGCGCCAGGGGCGCGGATCGTTCCTAGAAATTGCATTTTTGCATTTTCAAATTTTGATATGGTTTCTCTAAAATCTAGGCTAGACCCATAGCCCACTTATTATTTCCCCCTTATCACGAATATGAAGTAGTATTTTCGATATTACACATGGATCTTGAGATATATGGAAATAATGATTATGGGCATTTCCAACGCATATTTTTGGGCACTTTTGGGGTTGTTTCAATATCTCTCATTCGGAACATTTATCCTCGATTGTCAAAGAAACATATATAAGAAGGATAATCATGAAGAGATCATCCCCAACAAGAATGCAACAATGCACTTAAACATCATTTTCAAAGATCTCAACGTAAGTATCAAAATCACCATGAACTTGTCAACAAAAACATGAATGCATGCAATAAAATAGGGGATGAAACATAAGACTTGAAATAACATAAGGGACATGGAATTAGTACCTTAGGCTTGAGTAGAGTGGAAGCGATAGGGATATCACTTTTACATGTCTGCTTTGGCTTCCCATGTGACACTTTCAACTTGTTGGTTTCTCCAAAGAACCTTGATGGAAGCAACCTCCTTGTTCCTCAACCTCTTCACTTATCTATCCAAAATTTCTACCGGAACCTCTTCATAAGTCAAATTGTCTACAACAACACCTACAACATCAAGAGGCACAATGGCACTTGGGTTACCCACACACATCATCAACATAGACACATGAAAGAGAGAATGAACCGAGTCTATTTCACTAGGCAACTCCAACTCATAGGCCACCTTACCAATCTTCCTCAAAACTCTATAAGGACAAACAAATCTTGGACTCAGCTTACCCTTCTTACCAAAATGAACCACACTCTTCATAAGTGAGACCTTCAAATAGACCTAATCACCAACCTTAAATTCAAGATCCCTTCTCCTCACATCGGCATAGGACTTTTGATGATTTTGGACTGTCTTCAACCTTTCCCTAATCAATCTTACCTTCTCCATAGCCTCCATAACCAGAGGAGAATCCAACAAAGCAATTTCCCCTACCTCAAACCATCTAACTGGGGACCTACAATGTCAACCATAGAGAGCCTAAAAATGAGCTATACCAATGCTATAATAATAGCTATTATTGTAAGAAAACTCAATGAGTGGAAGATGATCACCCCAACTACCCTTAAACTCCAATACACAAGCTCTAAGAATATCATCAAGAGTTTTGATAGTTCTTTCATCTTGGCCATCCATTTGAGGATGAGAGGTTGTACTAAGCTTAACCTTGGTACCAAGACGTCTTTCGAAGGACCTCCAAAAGTGAGAGGTGAATTGAGAACCACGATCCGATATGATAGACAAGGGCACCCTATGCAATCTAACCAATTCATGAATGTACAACTTAGCATAATCTTCGGCACCATAAGTACTCTTAACTGTTAGGAAATGAGCCGACTTTATCATTCTATCTTCCACAACTCAAATGGAGTCAAAAGGCTCTCTAGTCTTTGGCAATCCAACCACAAAATCCATGTTATTTTCCTCCCACTTCCAAGTAGGAATCTATATCTTGGGCTAGGCCACCAGACCTTTGATGTTCGGCTTTGACTTGTTTGCAACTATGACAACTAGATACAAATTTTGCAATGTCCCTTTTCATACCACCCAACCAATACACTTCCCTCAAATCTCTATACATCTTGGTAGAACTGGGGTGAATAAAATAGGAAGAATTATGAGACTCATGAAGAATCTTCTCTCTCAAGCCATCAAAACTAGGCACATATAACCTACCTTGGTACCTAAGGGCACCATCTCCCCATTGGAAGAAAACCTCCAATTTTCCCTCTCTCACCAAGGCCTTAATTCTAACAAGTAAGGGTCAAGATCTTGCTTTGCTTTTATCTCATCAACCAAGGAAGATTTTGAACCAATAACAACCACAATACCACCATTATCAATCTCTTCCAACCTAACCCCTAAGCTAGCCAACTGATGAACCTCTTTAGCCACCTCTTTGCCCTCATCATCAACATGTGCTAGGCTACCCATAAACACCCTACTCAAAGCATTAGCCACCACATTAGCTTTATCAGGGTGATAATACACACTCATATTATAATCCTTAAGAAGTTCTAACCACCTTCATTATCTCAAGTTGAGGTCTTTTTGGGTGAACACATATTGGATGATCTTACGATCAACGAACACATCAACATCAACCCCATACAAGTAATGACACTAAGTTTTAAAAGCAAAAACGACGGTGAGAAATTCAAGATCATGGGTAGGATTATTCTTTTCATGCAACTTGAGTTGTCTAGAGGCATAACCTATCAGCTTACCACTTTGCATCAAAACACAACCAAAACCAATCCATGAGGCATCACAATATATAACAAACCCTTCTAACCCTTTTAGTTTAGACAAGATAGGAGGAGAGACAGCCTTATCCTTCAAAGTTTGAAAACTCTTTTCACACTCATTGGTCCACACAAATTTTGCCTTCTTTTGAATCAACTTAGTCAAAGGAGAAGTAATAGAAGAGAATCCTTTCAAGAATCTCCGGTAATAACCTGCTAAGCCTAAGAAACTTCTAATGTCCGATGGAGTCAAAGGTCTAGGCCAATTTCTAAATACCTCCATCTTTTTAGGATCCACCTTAATACCATCTCTCGACACCACATGATCTAGAAAGGCAACCTCTTGCAACCAAAACTCACACTTCTCATATTTGGTATACAACTTCTCTTCCCTCAATTTTTGTAACACCACCCTCAAATGACTCACATGCTTCTTCTCACTATGGGAATGGATCAAAATATCATCAATAAAAACTACCACAAATAAATCAAGGTAGGGTTTAAAGACTCTATTCATAAGATCCATGAAGATAGCCGGTGCATTGGTCTTCCCAAAAGACATGAACACAAATTCATAATGCCCATAACTACTCCAGAAGTCCGTCTTGGGAATGTCACACTCCCTCACTTTCACTTGATGATACCCAGACCGAAGATCAATCTCAGAGAAGTGACTAGCCCCTTGAAGATGGTCGAATAGATCATAAATCCTTGGTAGAGGGTACTTATTCTTGATGGTGACTACATTATGTTTTTGGTAGTCAATACACATTCTAAAAGAACCATTCTTCTTCGTCACAAACAACACCGGTGCACCCTATGGTAAATCATTTAATTACTCTTTCAACTCCTTCAACTCTGTCGGGGCCATATGGTAAAGAGGAATAGGAATAGGTTAAGGGTCAAGAAGGATATCTATGCCAAAATCTATTTTCCTTTCGGGAGGAACACCGGGAAGCTTACTAAGGAAGACGTCTAGGAACTCATTAACCACCAGAACCGACCCTATGGGAAGGACTTTAGACTCAACATCTCTTACCATCACAAGATGGTAGAGACATCTCTTAGAGATCAACTTTTGGGGTTTAATGCAAGAGACAAACATACCCTTGACCACCACATTACGACTCTCCCACTAAAGGATGGGTTCATTAGGGAATTATAATTTGACCCTACGGGTTCTACAATCAATAGAGGCAGAATATGTATGCAACCAATCCATCCCAAGAATGACACCAAAATCTATCATATCTAATTCAACAAGATCACAAGGAAAAAATTTATGCAAAATGTAAATGGGACAATTTCTATAGACCTTTCAAGCAACAATAATGTACCAATGAGAGTAGACACCTCATAAGACTCACATAACAATGTGGGCTCAATAAGAAACATTTTGGAAACAAAAGGAGTAACAAAACAAAGAGTGTTACTCGAGTCTATCAAGGCATAAACATCAAAATCTAAGACCTTTATCATACGGGTGATGACATCGGGTACCTTATCTACCCCTTGCCTCCCTTGACAGGCGTAGAACCAATTGTGCCTTAGGGAACAACCTTGTTGGCCTCCTCTTCCAAAAGGAACAACATTAGCTCCCCAGCCTTGTGGACAAACATCTTTACCCTTGTTTTGGTTATGAGGACAATCAACCTTCTTGTGACCCACTACTCCACAACTATAGCAAGCATTAATATCCCTCATACATGGACCACAATGGCCTCTACCACATTATGGACACATAGCATTTGGCACCACACCACCATCACCTTGGTCCCTTGGATAGTCATTGGCAAACCTTCTATTAGGAGCATGACAACACCCTTAGCCTTGATGAAGCCGGCCACCCTTGGGATCTTAGAACTTACTATCAAAACTAACCCACATTGTCTCACTACTCCTCCTCTTTCTCAACTTCTCCCCCTCCAATTGTTTTGCATAAGTCATAAGGCGGGATAAGTCCATATAACCTATCAACATAGCGGCATGACATTCTTCATTCACCAAATCGGATACACTCATCACAAACTTATTCATCCTAGACCTTAGGTCGGCAACCAAGTGTGGAGCATATTTATAGACTTGGTTGAACTGGAGGGAATACTCCCTCACACGCATAGATCCTTGCTTCAAATTCTTGAACTCCATATTTTTGGCCTCCCTAAGCTCAAGAGGGAAAACTCGATTGAGAAAAGTCGCCTTAAACTCCTCCCAAAGTATCACATTGTTTATCCCCTTCTCCTCCATTGATTGAGCATACCATATTTGGTTTACATCCTTGAGTTAGTAGCTCACCAACTCCGCCTTCACTTCTAATCTAACATCTATAATAGATAACACTTTATATACCTAATCAATAAATTCTTGAGGGTCTTCATCCACTTTTGACCCATGGAACTCCAGTGGGTTCATCCTCATAAAGTCTCTCACCCTAGATCCTAGGGTAGGAGCTTAAGGGGCTTGGGCCCTTGATTGATTTGATTATTTATAGATTGAGCTAGCAAAGTGAGAGCATCCCGGAGCTCTCCATGAGCCAGTTGTTTTTCGGGTATGTGGGCATTTCTTCCTCTTGGGATAGGCATGATCTAGCATAAAAAAGAACATTCATTAGAGGAAAGCCTTACCGTAACTTCTATAGCACGACATGGATCAAGAGACAGGAAAATATTTCCTAAAATGCCTCATAGCCTCTTACTCATAGTTATGGTGCACAAAACAATCATTAATAAAACTCTAATCAACGTGGTATGTTGAATCCAGAGGAAAATTTCTAGTACTCTGATACCAAGTTTTTCATGATCCAAGGGCCTAGACGTGACACAACAAATGGTGAACCCGAAAGGACCCCAGATAAGCCTCTTGACATATCATCACATATCATTGATCACGGAAGCAATTAAACAACAATAATAGGATAGAAATAAGGACAAAGGGACTAAGGAAATATTTCATAGCATTAAAACATACAAGAGTCAAGAGAGTCAAAGCTCATAGTATCATTACGTAAATTGTCCAACAACACCTCTAAACATGGAATTTAGCAAGGACGAAGACAACTTTCTAGGCTCAACCTCATAGTCAACACCATACAATAAGATAAAAAGGGTCTTTGCATAACATAAGATCGAACGATATCATCCTCGTAGTTGAGGACTCATCAAACTTGCTTTGAGGAAATAGTACTAACCACATGGAGGAAGATGATCAAGTGGGGCTCTAGTTCCTACACGGCAACATCATATAGTTATAGAATATACATTAGTATGTTTGAATGTACTAAGTATGTCGGATGCAATGCAAAAAGAGATGAACAACATAACCAAAATGCATATACATAAGCAAGAGATAATATATTAGCAACACAACATGAATGATCGATGCTTGAAGTAAAACATGCTTATGTAGAGGATATTACATATCCAGTAAGAGATTATCATTATGGATTCCAAGGCCTACCACCCCCTTAGAGAGGTGATTGAGATAATCACCCCTCAACTGGTTGATGATTGTCACACTCTACCATCCATGGTGATTGTCAATCAACCCCTTAATTGGTTGATGGTAGTCACACCCTGCCATCCATGGTGATTGAGGTATCAACCCCTCAATTAGTTGATGGTAGTTATACCTTACCATTAATAGTGATTGAGGTATCAACCTTTTAATTGGTTGATGGTAGTCACACCCTGCCATCTATGGTGATTGAGGTCTAGCACCCCCTTAATAAGTTATGGTCAACTTGTAACACTATATATACTTTTCATTCAATCAACTCATATATATACATTACTTTAATCATCATAAAGTCACTTGACTCATAGGCCATGCAATAGATCATCAATAGCTCAAGAACCCTAAACCGGTCATTTTATCAAAAAACTTGGCGAGTGTGTAATGCTAATATAAAACTATACAATTCATGAGTGAAATAATGCTAGAAAACTTGAGTTGAATCCACCTACCAACACTTGGTCATACCCTCATGCGATATACATAGAAACCTTCATCAAATCTAAAAATAGATCATAGATTCACAGCTCAAAACATACTTAAACAGTCACACTGTTATTAAACCCCAACATAGTACATGGTCAAATCCATAATAAGACTCATAAGTAAATCAACTTAGAAATATGCAATTTTATGCAAAAAGGAAGGTTGGGCACCATGGGTCAAAAGATCCAATGGTTGAAACCCACATACCTCAACTTTGGGGAATTCCTTGATGAAGACTTGATATACAACTTGAAGCTTGAGTGAACTTCTTAAATCTGAAAATGAGTTTAGAGTGCTAGAATTTGGGTGAAATATTTGTCTAAGTGTTTGAGAGGGTTTTGGGGAATGTTTTGAATGATATGGGGTTAAGAAATGACTAAGTGTAGGTGTTTTTACACATGGGAAGACTTAGGCCCAAAAACCCAAAGGTCTTGGACTAAACAACAAAAACTAGCAAAAAATAGTATGGGTTCGTGCCCCGGTCGCTTCGCACCAGGGGCAGAGATCATCTCTAGAAATTGCATTTTTTGAATTTTTACATTTTGATACGGTTTCTCTAAAATTGGGGTTAAAACCATTTTCCACTCAATTTTGCCCTTCAATAATTATATGAAGTTGTATTTTTGATATTACGCATGATCTTGAGATATATGGAAATTACAATTATGGGCATATTCGAGACACATTTTCGGACACTTTTGGGGAAGCTTAACATCAAAGGCCGGGTGGTATAGCCTAAGATATAGAAATTACTACATAGAAATAGGAAGAGATCAACATGAATTTTTTGGTTAGGTTGCCTAAGACTAGAAAACACTTTGATTCTATTTGGGTTGTTGTGGATAGAATGAGAAATTTGACTCACTTTCTATTTGTCAAAACCACTTATGGTGTCGAATATTGTGCCAAGTTATACATCCATGAGTTTGTTAAATTGCATGGGGTGTCCTAGTCTATAATTTCAGATCATGGTTCTCAATTCACTTCTTGCTTTTATAGGTCCTTCCAAAGAGGTCTTCGTACCAATGTTAAGCTTAGCACGACTTTTCATCCCTAAATGTATGGTTAAGTCGAGAGGACTATCAAAACTTTTGAGGATATGCTTAGATCTTATGTTTTGGAGATTAAGGGTAGTTAAGATGAACATCTACCACTTATTGAGTTTTCTTATAATAATAGCTACCACTCAAGAATTGGTATGGCTCCCTTTGAAGCTTATATGGTAGGCATTGTAGATCCCCGGTTGGGTGGTTTGAAGTAGGGGAGCTTGCTTTGTTAGGTTTGAATTTTTTCATGGAGGACTTGGAGAAGGTGAGGTCGATAAAGAAGAGATTGAAAACAGCCCAAAGTAACAAAAGTCCTAATCTGATGTGAGGAGGAGAAATCTTGAGTTTAAGGTTGGTGATTGGGTTTACTTGAAAGTCTCACCCATGAAGGGTGTGGTATTGTTTGGAAAGAAAGGGAAATTGAGACAAAGGTCTTAGGTCCTTATAGGGTTTTGAGGCGATTAGGTAAGGTTGTATATGAGTTGGAGTTGCCTATAGGGATAAATATGGTTCATCCGGTCTTCCACGTGTCCATGTTGAGAAAGTTTGTGGGTGATCCAAGTACGATAGTGCCCTTAGAGGTTGTAGGGGTTATAGAAGTTAATTTGACCTATGAGAAGGTCCCAGTGGAGATTTTTTCTAGACAGGTGAAGAGATTGAGAGACAAAGATGTAGCTTTCGTCAAGGTCCTTTAGAGGAATCAACGAGTTGAAAGTGCCACATGGGAAGTCGAGGTGGATATGAGAAAGTGATACCCATATCTCTCCTAGTCTATACAAGATGAAGTAATAATTTGAGTTCCTTATATGATTTCAAGTCTTAAGTTTCAACCCTCATGTAATTTCACAAGCATTCAGGTTCTATAGTAACAAGTTATGGTGATTTTGACACTCATGTTGAGATTTTTGAAAATAATATTTAAATACATTTGTTGCATTCATGTCGGTCTTAAATCTTCATAATTACTTCTCTAATGCATATTTCTTTGACATTCGGAGATGAATGTTCCCAAGGGAGGATATTGAAATGTCCCATAATTGTAATTTCCTTAAATCTCAAAATCTATTCATGATTTTAAAAATTTGATTCATATTCTCTATCGGGGGAAAATTTGAGTGGGATATAGGTATAACCAGATTTTAGAAGACTCGTAGAGAAAAATAATTTTTGCTAATTTATGATTTCTAGTGCCTATCTGCGCATTGACCGCGACACGCCAGGAGCAGGGAGCGGTGTATCTTGTACTCCGTGTCGCGCCAGGGGCACGAACCAGTGCAATATTTTTTTTACTTTTTCTATGTCAGCCAAGGGCTTTGGGGTCATAGGCGCATGCCCACTTAAACATGAAATCACCCTTACTTATCCATTTTTCAACTCTAGAACTCATAAAACACTTTCTCAAACCCCTCTATGACTCCATTAAATTCTATCATTCAAATCTAAGAAATTCTAGCTCAGCTTTGGGACTCAAGGATTCATTTCAAGCTCTAAAATCACTTCAAGGAATTCAAGGTTTATGTTTCATCCATTGGGTCCTTTCACCCATGGATCCCAACCTTTCTTTTTCATGAAAATTGCATGTTTTCAAGTTGTATTACCTTTGAGTATCTCTTAACATGGATTATGGATATAAATTATGTTGGAGTTTAATCAATTATTGATTGATTATGTATGAGTAACTATTTCAAGCTTACTCCATGAATTGATTTTGTCTTTTAAGACTATGCATATTTTGAGCTATGAAACTATGAACTGTTATGAGATTTTGTGATAGATTTCAAGGTATCCTATATGAGTGCTTTACAACCATATGTTGGTAGGTTGATTTGCATTGAGTTTACTCGTCTTATTTCTCTCTTGAATTGCAAGATTTTGAACAAGTACCATGAACCAACCATGTGTTTGATAAAATGAAATGACAAGAATTCTGGCATTCTGATGTTCACGCTCCAATAAGAAAGCAGTCGTTGTCGGCAATTAACCTAACCAAAGGTTAGGGTCGAACAAACAGAGACTATGGGGCTTGACCACAAGACATCACTACTAATCATTTCAAGTATCAATAACTAAAATCGCTAAATGCGGGGGGGGGGAGGGGGTTGGTGATTCAAAAACAAAAGTACAATTACGACTATACTACTATGCGGGAAAACACTAAATTTTTGGGACAACTTGGGAATTGTGTTCCCCATGGTTCGTTGACTCGACTACTCTAGGTAACATAACCACGATTGAAGATTAGTATGCTGAATGATAAGTTAGGTTCTTCCAGTTCTCTTGTGGAGGTGAAGGTGAAATTTCACCATGACGTTTGGTTGGCAACCATGGTGTGTCAACAAACCATTACCAATTATCCCAGTCAACCTCACTTTGGTCAGGTTCGGTTGATTAGATGAGAAGACATCGATCGAATCCTATCATCTACTTCCTTTTTCCTATTCGTCACTACCTTGGTCAGGGTCATGATAGTAGGCAGGGTTTGGTGTTGGCCACCACCAAACAACAATCATAATGAGGAGAAATAGACAATACATGCAAAACCGCAATAATAGAAATGCAATAAACCTAGGTTATCTCAAGCCAACTACCCATGGTTCTTACAACCCCCTTGCTACTGCAAACCTTATGACTCGTAGCTTAGGCTACAACTCGTAGGTGTGCTCGTATAACATAAGCTTCAGCAAAATCTACAACTTTTCTTCGAAATCATGCCAACCTAACTTTTCTGCAAGAACAACACAAAAACACATAAAAACTATAGAAAGTCGCATTAAGAACTCACAAAATCCCTTGTTTTAGCATCAAATTTGTTGTATTTTGACAACATATCAACGCCCTCAACTTAGAATTATTAGTTGTGCTCAAACGACGACTAGATCTATGCAGACAAAGAGAAATACATAGCAACTACAATAATGGCATATGCCATAACTCCTTTGATTCAGGTACCCAACTACTATTTTCAAAATATGATTGCAAAGATATTAACAATCAAAGAACATAATGAGATACCTAGCAATCAATTATGACAAGCTAAGGAGCATCAACTGTCCACAATCACTGGTATAGTCTTATGCCAGTCTAGTGGAAATGCCCTCACTGGAAAGAAGTCCCTCATACTCACTCTAAAGCATTTAGAACTAAGGGATTGAGGAACCATTCTCACAGTGAGAATTGAAATTCAATGCATACTCACTAACACCATAGGCTTGCCTCTATACTCATCTCTGTCTTGGTGATAAAGTGGAGTTGAACCACTTTAGGACTAATAGTCTTGTAACATTGGTTCAGGGTGCTTTGGTGAACCATGTTTACCAACACTTTTTTATTTAATAATCCAATCCTTTTTTTATAAATCCACCCTTATTCTTGTATTTTGAACTTTTGTCGAGTGCTTTCTTTCTCTTTTTCAGCTGTACCTCAACTTCAAACTCATTTTTGCTACTTTTTCTCAACTCAAGGCACTTTCTTTTCTTTTTCTTCACTCTGTTCATGCTTTTTCATTCTTTTCTTGATTTCCCAACTAACCACCTTATTATTATTACTTTACTACAATAAGGGTCGCCCTCAAACTAGGCTTTTAGCCTAAGGTGAAGTACACAATGTCTCTTCCTCACTCCATGGCCATACCCTTGTAGCCACCCTCAACTTAGGCTTTTAGCCTCAATCAAGGTTCACATATCCAAGCATAGACCAGGGCCAATATTAAGATATTTCATCCGAAAAAGTTAAGCTAGAAAGGTATCAAGAAAGAATGAGTACATAAGAAGCTCAAAGATTTGGAACAAGGATTCACTCACTTATTTGGTGGGTCATTTAGGCCAAAAGTGGTTTCACTCAAATAACAAAAGTTTAAGATCCTTTCCATTTCCACCACATCACCAAACCAATCTTAGAGTAACAAGGCAAGCTCTGGGTCCATACAACATGCATGAATGCAATAAAATAAGCTCACAACATACATGAAATTTGCATCCACAATCAAATGCAGACTCATAGGTCATGCTTTCAGTCTCAACTTAACTTCACAATATCAGAACAGACATTGCCAGATACTCAAAAATATATGAATGCATCAACAACCTCAAAACTTTTAAGGGTACCCAATTTTTCATTAAAACTTTAAAAACACATCTAAAATTTATGTATATACCAATAGATAACACTACTATGAATTTACGGCTTATCTACACTAACTAAATATGTGGTTCAACAGAAAATTAAATATTCTCAAGGAAAAAGAAGCACGACAAGAAAACGTTGGGATAAAAAATTGGGGAAGTTATGGACTCGAGACTACTCTGACTTCACCTTTGTCCATAACTTCCCAAACCCAACCAAAATAGGATACTTTTTCGTCAAAGTAAAGATAAGAACGAAAAAAACAAGATAATATAGATATATATACATACAAACATTAAAAACCAAAGATTAACATCCAATGTATAAGTAAAAACAACATCCACACTAGAAATATTTAAACACAACCAAAAATCAATATAATAAAAAGATTGTCTAATAAGAGAACAAAATGTCCATCATGACAAAATAAAAACTGGGTCAAAAGAAGTCAAACAACATGGTGCATCTAGCACCGGTCTCTGGCTGGTCTGTGGGGTCCTTGGGCATCAACTCCTCTGCCACAACACTTGTGTTAGCGGGCTGAGCTCCCTCAAGTCATCGCTGGACTCTCGCCTCGAAGGCATCAACCCGAGCATCCACCGCCCTAACTCTGTCATCTACCAAATCACGAGCGAATGCCTTCATCCTCTCCTTCGAGTTCTTTATAGTCTGGTCAACCCATGGCCAGACCCATGCTGATAAAGCCTGAAACTTGGACTCCACCGTAGGCACCCTGCATAGCAATGCTTGAAAAGCAACAACAAAAGTAATAGAATCAACCTGTAACGAAGCTGCTGCTGGTGCCGGAGTGTTGGAGGATGCTATGGACTCGATCTCCACAGCTGTTGTGGGATCTGTAGCAACTGGAGTAGTACTGGTAGTGCTAGAGATGCACTCTGAGTCGGAGGCTCTACTGGGAATGACTCTAAACGAAGAGAAGCTGCTTGTGGTAAGGCCACCGAGTTCTCATCAGGCTTTATCAAGCTGGGATCCATGGTGCGTGTGGCCTCTACACGAGGGTCCCGATGGTGGTCAATAGGAACACCTACTGTACTGCATAATCAATGAATCAGAACTGGAACGGTATTGATGTGTTATTCCGAACTGCAGCCTCATGAATTTGGTAAGAAATAATCCGTGCCCAATCCATAACCATCTAGAATGCTGGCCAACAAAAATGCTCTCTCTAAGTGATCACATTATCCTTAAAGGTTGGTCTAATGTGCCAATGAGTAATGGACCACCAAAACTTGGCCCAGAATGAGAGGTGGGTTTTCAAAATTGGATCTGCGTGGTTTGTGACCCACGTTGGCTAGACACGTACCCCACAAATCTGACTGGCAATCCACTATAGAAGCTCTGCCTCGGCGTCGATGTCCTTCCCAGTCATCGCTCTAATCATTTTATCAATATGGACATCCTACTCTGCGGTAGACTAAGGTACTCAGTAAGTGGGCACAAACTAAAATTGTCGGATAATCTCCTCTGAAATATCAACCTTTTTGCCCCGGATTGTCACCACTAGTAGCCTTGGATGCTCAATTGGCTTCTTATTCTTTAGCAACCCCCAGCAGAGTGTAGCAAGATACGCTGCATAAAACTCATGGACTACGTAAAGGGCATATTTGCCTAACTATTGTGTCGTCAATCATAGTCCATGCTCATCCACCCCAGCATCCAGTCCGAGTACTCTGCCTAATCTGGAGAAGTTCAATCTAGAATCTTCATGAAACTAGCAGACAAGTTTTCCTTGCCACTTTGGATCTAACCTCTGTTCGTAAATTTCTTTCATACCCATAACATACCATCTGCAGTCGACTAGGAGTTAGGACTGGACTTTCTCCTGCTGGGTATGAGAGGTGCACTCTGACTCTGACTCTCAAGCTGAGTGTGAGGGTGTCATTTGAGGTAGGCTGGTATCCGACCCATCCTTGTTACCCTGTTGATCCTCCTCTTCAGACTGGGAGGAACTGCTAACTTCCATGGATGTTTATGCTGCAAGAGCCCGATTCTGGGGTCTATTGGCTTTGGGGTCCATCCAGATACAGTGGACTTCCACAGAGCCCTCGGATTGCTCAGTCTCGGAGGATTCATCCATCAACCTCCATTAGAAAGTTTAAATTGTCTATTTGTCTTTTGGGGGAATTTTATCTGCAAACCAATCAAATGCAACAAATAAGTCCAAGATGTTTGATCCATTAAAACACATAACAAAGAACAAGAAACAAAAACAAATCAAAAATATATATTCATTGCTGCAACGGCAAGTTTGCAGATACGAGTGCACTGAAGACACGTAGGGTGACCTACAAGTCATATACATGCCTCATAGTAATAGTATGACTCAAAAAATGCAATCTGAC
Organism: Solanum clarkiae; assembly: GCA_011800125.2. Lineage (NCBI taxonomy): Eukaryota > Viridiplantae > Streptophyta > Magnoliopsida > Solanales > Solanaceae > Solanum > Solanum clarkiae. The sequence continues at coordinate 23,375 of JAABOM020059104.1, forward strand.
CTTAGATATTAGTGGCAGTTACAACTTGTAGAGGAGCCTACGAGTCATAGTCTCGAGTCATACCAAACTTCAAAGATATTTTTAAGAACTGGGTCAAGATTATGAGACCCTCCGACGAGCCATAACGAGTACTATAAATCGCATTTGAGTCTCTTATGGGAAATATAAAGAAACAACAGGTGACTGATGCTTGCTACGAGGGACCACTATGACTTGTAGGGGAGCCTACGAGTCATAGGAATGCCTCGTAGCTTAAAATAGAAGGCACCAGTAGTGCCTATCATTTCCTATAACATGCACAAACTAAACACATCATTGTAAATACTTAAGCACATAAGAGCAATACAAGATACTCAGCACAGAAGAATCCCTCAGTAACATCAGAAATTCAGAACAACCATCATCCCCAAGAATTAAATTCACTTTAATAGAATGTTAATCACACTGCGAATAAAACACTTTCAAAAATCATATTTGATATCAACAAGATATTCCATAGAGATGAAATTTTCCTTCAGATCATTTCAATCAAGTCCAATAGGTTAAAACATATGAAATATACCCACACCTCCTAAATTCCAATCTCAACAACAATACACAGACTGGTTTGGCAAAAACTAAGCTTCACGTTTCATGAACCAATAATTTCCACACTTGTAATCACCCACAGAAGAATTGCAAGCAAAGTTTGAATTACAGAAAAGTTTTCCAAAGCACACAAGCCCTAGGTTTCTTGTCTAGAACCAAAAAAATTACAATATTGTATGATTAAACATGGAAAAACTTAGCATACACTTAACTAAGTAATAGGCTCACCACAAAGGAGTGCTAAATTTAACCATGAAGCTTACCAATCGATCGAAGAAGCAAACCAAAGTGAAGAGAATAAAAAATCACGCCGAAACCCCATAAAATGGTGACTTCATGGAATCCTTGCCGAAAATGACATGGGTAGTCGGAATTTTTGTCGAAAAAGAGAAATACAAAGTGAAATTGGGAAGGGTTCGCCGGTCTTAGGGTTTAGAATTGATTTTAGGGGTTAAATGTTATTTGGACCTCTTATATATCTAAATCGGGTCATGAGTTAAAAAGCTGCTGATCGGGGCTATGATACCCTGACTATGAGTCATAGGTTGTCCAATGACTCTTAGTTATTGGACTCGTAGCGGGACTAATACTTGAAAAAATTTAGGAATCATACCTGGACACTACGAACCCCAGTTACAACTCGTAGAAGGTCTAACGAGTCGTAAGGTTGGCTCGTTGTGTCTGTTCCATCTTCTGATACTCATTTTTTCCCTCTACGAAGAATGACTATGAGTCATAATGAAGACTATGACTCGTAGGCCTGATCATAGAGGCTGCTCCAAGTGCCATTTTTCAGATCTTTAGTTCTTCAATTTTCACCTGCAAACCAAATCTCAAAACAAAATAATTCCCAAAATATTACAATTGCATAAATGTTTTTCATCGTAACAACAAATTCATACCTTCTACCTAAGAATCTAAACAACCAAAAACACTTAAAACAAGCCAATAATTATCAACATTGCTTGGGTTGCCTCCTAAGAAGTGCCTTGTTTAACGTCGTGGCTCAACTTTGTCATCATCCTTCATCAACTATCATTGAGGGTCCACACCTCACTCTTGTACTCATCTGAGTGTTTCATGGATTGGAGAATATCGAACATGACCTCTACATCATTAACCCTAAACCATAGTTTACCTAAATCTTTATCCATTTCGTCTCTCCCAGTGGCCGAAAATGGTCTCCCCAAGATGATGGGCACCTCAAAATCAACTTTGTAGTCAAGTATCACAAAATCTATGAGAAATATGAATTTATCAACTTTAACAAGCACATCCAAAAGGATTCCCTCCAGCTTTTTAATGGTTCAATTTGCCATAAGCAACGTCATTCTTATTGGGGTAGGAGTACCAAGGCCAAGCTTTTTGAATATAGCAAGAGGCATTAGATTGATGCTTGCTCCTAGATCACAGAATGCCCTTGCAAACTCAACATCACCAATTATACGAGGGATGGTTAATGCACTAGGGTCCTCTCGCTTTTGAACAAGGCATTTGGCCATAATCACACTACATTGTTGGAGTTCTTGCGAGAACTCTTAGCTTAAAATGTGTTTCTTGGTGACCAAAACCTTCATATACTTGTCATACTGGCATTTTGTCCAAAGCTTCTAGAAGGGGGATGTTGAGGGAGAGTTGCTTCAACATTGAGAGGAAGTATTTGAATTTACCCTTCTCTTCCTTTTTCTTAATACTTTGAGGGTAAGGAGGAGGGGGTTTGGTATTAGATTTCAATTTCTCGTGCTCCTTTGCCTCTTCCTATTGCATCCCAACAATCTTCGGATCTTCTCCCTCAACCATGACTTCACTACCAAGACTTTTCTCATCAACTTCATCCACAAGTGTCGCCATAGGGGGATCTATGGTGCTTTTGCCACTCCTAGTCTTCACTACCATGCTATGCCCTTCATTTATAAGATTTTGAACTGTATTTCTTTCTAGGGTGCCCTTTTGGCATTGGTTCAATTGTGAAAAACTTGCCCAAATTGTGGTTCTAGTTGCTTATTCGCCAATGAATAAGACTGTATTTTTGGGCTTATACTTGAAATATCTGCTTTTATTCCCTTTAAAGTCTCATCTTGGTGGTCCGATCGCTTTAATAATTTTTTAAACATTTCTTCAATCCTGGAGTTGCTTGATCTGGTATCACAATTGTGAGGTGGAACATAAGGACCATTCTTGTAGCCCTCTCTTCTTCCCCACTCGGCGTCTACAACTCTCTCTCTCTCTCTCTCATAGTATCCACCCCATTTGTCTCTATACATCCTATCATAGTTAAAGTTCTGACCTTGATTTCCAGACCCTTGCCTCCAATAGTCAGAATTGGACCCTTGGGGGTTGTTCTGGAAACCCGCCGCTTAGTTTCTTAAAAAATATACATCCTCATCAAAGAATGGATCATCATAGGTAGAAGCCTTCAGAGGTGGGTGAGTAACTGCCTTGACAATTGCTTGACTTTGCTTTAAGACCAAGTCCACACTTGTGCGAAGTTGAGCAAGTTGCTCCATGATCTCTTCGTTTACCTTTGCTTGCTCATTATTGGTGTTAACCGAACAAGAAGGTTTCATCACACCTCGCTCGTTGACCCCAAGCTCTATTTGTTTTGATCACTTGCTCCATCCTTGCAGCCATCAATGCAAATGGTTGTTCTAGGAACTTGCCTCCCATGATTGTGTTGACGCAAGCTTGACTATTCTCATCAAGCGCCCGATAGAAAATTTCAACCAAAGCATCATCAACAATCATGTGATCAGGGACCATTCTCAAGCATTTAGTAAACCTCTCCCATGTTGTGCTAATATAATCACTCGACAATTGCTCAAAGTTGTTTATTTGATCCTTGAGCTTCAAATTTTTAGATCTTGGAAAATATCTTTCAAGGAATACTCTCTGAAGCTCAGCCCAACTTGTGATAGTACTTGGAGGAAGCTCGGACAACCATATAACTACATTGCCAGTCACTGACAGTGGAAACACTCTTAAACCAACAGCATGAAGAGAAAGGTTTTGTGTCCCCATTACACTCTTGCAAAGAAAAATCACATTTTGAAGATGACGGTGGGGATTCTCCGAAGGTAGCCCTGGGAATAGTACACGGTTTTGGAGCATTTGGAGCAATCCACGTGATACCTTGAACTTAGTATCTGCCGGTAAAGGAGGCAGTACTATAGCACCGGTAACGTCCATATCCATAAGGTTCAGTAGATATTGATTCCATCCATAAGTGTTTTCATTGAAGTCCCTAAGTTATGGCCTGTTACCCCTCTATTGAGGAATCTCCTCTCTTCCCATATCCTTATTCGTATTAATATCCTCCTCAACCTTGATATTCTCGTTCACCTGAGACATTCTTCTTGGTAGTTAGTGGATCTCCAAATTGGGTGGATCTAAGGGATTTCCTTGGATCCTTGTGTTAGGCATACAATCTTAGAACACCCTGCAAATAAAATCAAACAACCAAAACAAAAAAAAATGTAAAATACAAGAGACTCTAAAAATCAATAATAGAACTAACTAAAATAAAATCGAAACCCAGCCGTATTGGTTAAGGTCGAACCCACAGGGAATATGAGGTTTGACTATAAGACTTTACTAGTAATAATTTCAAGCATCAATAACTAAAATCTATAAATGGGGGGAGGGGGTTTGGTTATTCAAATATAAAAGTAAAATTACGACTATACTACTATGCCGAAAAACACTCACTTTTAAGAAGAACTTGGGAATTGTGTTCCCCATGGTTTATTGACTTGACTACCCTAGGTAACATAAACATAATTGAAGATTAGCATGCAGGATGGTAAATTAGGTTCTTCTAGCCCTCTTGTGAAGGTGAAGGTTGAATTTCACTATGGAGCTTCGTCGGCAACCATGGTGTGCCAACTAACCATTACCAACTGTCCCAATCAACCTCCTCTTGGTCAAGTCCGGTTGATTAGATGAGAAGACATCGATTGACTCCTGTCATCTACTTCCCTTTTCCTATTCATCACAACTTTGGTCGAGATCATTATAGTAGGTCAGGTTTGGTGTTCACTACCACCAAACAACAATCATAGTGAAGGGAAATAGACAATACATGCAAAACTTCAATCGTAGAAATGCAATAAACCTAGGTTATCTCAAGTCAACTACCCATGATTCGCACAACCCCAAGTTTTGGATGCTTAGCTACTCATGGCTAAGGCAAAACAAGCAAAAATGTATATACAAGACATAAATGAGAGTTTTACCAACAACAATGAAGAGTGTAGCCACCACAATTTGCAAAACCAAAAGCTTGATTGATCAACAGTGAGTGCAAGACAAGATTTGCAATCTCCAAAAATGGGTTTCCAAGAGAGAACAATAAACTAATCTAAAAACCTAAAAAAGTTTCAAAAGATGATTGGAAAATGTCTCTTGGTCGATCTTCTTTCTAAAACCCTAACTTAAGCTATATATATAAAATTTAAAAAATAACCCTAGAATTTACAAAAAAATGACAGCTAGCAACAGATAATTCATGCAGGTATGACTCGTAGGATGACCTACGAGTTATAGTCGGGATCATGTATTAGGTTCTTGGCATCTTGGACTAAACCGATACGACCCATAGGTATGAGTCATTGCTTGAGCTACGACTCCTATGTTCCTCTCGTAGTCTTAGTCTTCAGTTTTTAGTCCAACATTTTGGCTCTCTAATTCCTGCTACAAGTCCACCTATACGAGTCGTGGTGAGACTTACGACTCATAGGATGGCATCATAGGGGTGACCTCCAGTTAGAAGATTTCTCAATTTTTGGTCTCGGATTATTTCTACGACACACCTTACGACTCGTAGCTTGGGCTACGACTTGTAGGTGTGCTCGTATGTCCAAGCTTCTGCAAAATCTGCAACTTTTCTTTGAAATCATGCCAACTAACATTTTTGCAAGAAGAATACAAAAACACATAAAAACTATAAAAAGACGCATTAAGAACTCAAAAATCCCTTGTTTTAGGCATCAAATGTGTTATATTTCGATAGTACATCAAATTCTCAAGTTATTGATGATCTATTACATGATTTACAAGTCAAATGACTTCTTGATGATTAAGGTCTTGCAAGTATGTATTGAATTAATGAAAAGTATCTGTGATGTTGCAAGTATCAAGTTGATCCCAATTTCAAGATTTTCACCTTTTATGAGCCATTCATGTTAAAGTAAGGGATCCTGTTTGATTATTATCTAGTCTCATGTTCAAGTTAGACTCACTATTAGAGGTCAAGCATGTTTATGAGCCACTCAAGTTATGTCATCATATCTCTTACAAGTTATTCATGTTATAATTAAAGTATGACTATTTCAAATATTCCGTGGGATTTGACTTAGCACCGATTGAAGCTTAAGATAGGGGCTCGACTCAAGGGTTCATTATATAAAGTTAGTCTCTAAACTATGCGATACTATAGGATTATTCATGATCTCTCATATGGCATTCTAGTGGATCCATCTAGTTATACCAAACCTTGTCGAGGGGGTGACATGCCTTGATCACCTTACTAAGGGGGTGACATGCCTTGGGTTCCAAGTAGTATCTTGCTTTGTGTATGTCAGTTAAGTTCTCTTCTCACACATGTATTATGTTGTACTATGCAAGTTGAATGTTTTACAAGCATGGTTTATTACAAGCATTGATCATGCATGCCATGTTGAGATTATATATATCCCTGGTGCATGATTATGCATTTTTAACACATTGTCTTATGACTATGTTACATTTCATCCTGTATACTTAGTAAATTCAAACATACTAACGCATACTCTATGCCTACATGATATTACTATGTAGGGACCAGAGCTCTTTTTGATCATCCTCCACGTGGCTAGTTTGGTACTTGGGAGATAAGCATTGGTGAGTCCTCAAGTCTGAGGACACTATCTACATTACTCTTGCTAATTTGAGGCTTCATTATATTGAACACTTGTTATCATGAGGGTGACCCGAAAAGTGTTTTGGCCCACGCTCCATTCCAAGTTAGAGTTGTTGTTAGATATTATGATGTACTTATACTATGAGCTTGACTCTTATATTTTTTTATGATTATCAAAGACTTCCCTTAGTCCTTCTTCCCCTTTTGTTAGATCTCTCGTTGTTGTTTACTTTTCTTCCGCGACAATGGATGTGTTATTGATATACTAAGAGGCTTTTTCGGGGTCCAATTGGGTTCCCATTCACCGTGTCATATCTAGACCCTAGGATTAGGTTGTGACACACTCCTAGACCCTAGGTTCGGTTCGTGAAACTAGCCATAGCCAGGAATTCCTATGTATACCCACTGATGTACTGCCAAAATACAATACTTTTAGTGCTTAAAACTTGGAATATTGTGTCTTCTCAATGCGATGCTAGTTGGTTTTATATGTTTTTGTGTTATATTTGCAGGATTGTAGGTTGACCTTGATTTTTGGGAAGAAGTCCAGAAGTTGCTGGTTTTTGTTGCTATATGAGACCTTTTAGGGGTCGTAGATCATTCCGTAGTCTAGGGTGGTTTCATGAATAATTCTAGTGAGGGTCTGATTTTATGAAGTTGGTCCTACGAATATGCAGATGAGTTGTGAGTCATAGACCATGGTGCATACCTTAAGGATTAGAGATTGGGACTTTCTGAAGATCCATCAGACAAAACCCCCTTTATGGGTCGTAAACCAATTTACGAGTCGTAGAGGGGTACCATAGAGTTGAAGTCCAACTTTTCAACAACTTTGAATGCGACTTCGATTACGATCGTGGAATTCAATACGTCCCATAAATTTATTTCGTATGGCATGCCGACCAGTTATCCCATTTCAACTAGGAGATGTATTTTTCTTATTATAAATAGGGTTTTTAGGTTAATTTTTATAAGTTTTTATCTAATGCTCAGAGAACTCAGTAATTAGATAGAGAAAATTATCAGATTATGTTGGAGAGTATTTGAGAACACTTGTATTTTAATTTCATATTTAAGCTTGTGATTCTTATTGAAGTTGGATTTGCTTGTTCTTAATTCTATTGTGTAAGTGTTTGATTATGTTTTCTCAATCCATAATTCTTGCATTTACACATAGCATAAGTAGTCAAATCCACTACTAGGGTTGTGGGAACCATGAAGAACTAACAAAGTAAAATTGGATAATTCATAATTCTTGGAAAGTGTGCATGCATGTATTAATTAACTCTCGTCGTTTTGCATATTTTCTGATGGTGGCCACCACTAAAACCTTCCTAGTGGTACTAACTGGACCAAGGTAGTAATGAATAGGAAAAGAGATTAATTAACAGGATTTGATTGATGTGTTCTTGTGTAATCAACCAAACTAGGCTAAGGGAGGTTGTACTAAGACTAATACTTAAGGGTTAGTAATGCATACTATGGAGATGGGCCAAGTCACATAGTGAAATTCTCTTCTCATCGTTGACCAAAGAGCTTTATGAACTTAACTTACCATCCTGCATGCTACACACTAGAAAAGAATTAGGTTATCCAGTGATACTGACTTAGGAATCATGGGGAACATAAAATCCTAGTTTATCTCCATATTGATTTCTTTCTTGTGTGTGTTAGTTTAGTTTTAATTTTCCTTGATTATAGCAAAACTCTCCTTCTAGGGAAGTAAGTTCGTTAACTTCTCATATTTTAGTCATTGCATTCTCTTGAGTCTATGTATTCACTGTGGGTTCGACTCTAACCTTTATTAGGTTCTATTTCTAGATTGCAATCGTTTTATCCTCTAAAAAAGAGGTGTAACATGGTCGACATCAATATTTTGGCGCCGCTGCCAGGAAATATGGATAGACTTAGTCAATTCATAGTGATTTGAGTGTTAATACTTATTTCCTATATTTTATGTTTTGTTTTTATTTTTTTTGTTCTTTTTTAGGGTGTAAGTGTAGTGTATGCCCAAAACTCGGAGTAAAGGAAATCCCTTAACTCCATTTGATCCAAAGATCCACAGAAGGTTGAGAAGAATGATGATAACGCCAATAACGTGACAAATGTAACTGTGAATAGGAACAACAATGATAATGCTGAGAATGAGAACCCACCTCCTCTTGAGGACATTTCTCCATAGCCTCAGGATTTTAACGGAAATGCTTATAAGTGGAATCAATACAGGCTGAATCCTATAGCTATGGAGGTGACTGGAGCTTTTTTGTGTTGCCACCACTATCGACTGACACAAAGTTCACAATCTTGTGAGGGTTGCTTTAGATATTGCAGAACCATGGGCCATTTGCAGGTTTACTATTAGAAGATCCTCATAGCCACCTACAAAATGTTGTATTTGTTTGCAAGAGTGTGATGGGAACAAAGAATTTGTCTAAGGATGTTATGGGATGTCATGTCTTCCCGTTGTCTTTTAGAGGTAATGCAACATTATGGCTGTTTGATCTCCTACAGAGTTTGATCACTAGTTGGATAGACTTGGAGAAGGCCTTTCTTGAGAGGAACTTCCCTAGATTAAAGAAACTCAAGTTGAACGACCAGATCAATAATTTTGAGCAACATCCTGGTGATTCAATCAGTACTACTTGGGAGCGGTTTACCAAATGCTTGAGGAGGGTCCCAGACCACAAGAGAGTCGATAGAGCCTTGCTGGAGATCTTCTACCATGCCCTCGATTAGAATAGTCGGGCTTATGCTGACACTATCATGGGGGGCATGTTCATGGATCAGCAAAGATCAGTCATTTTCTAGGATCATAGAGAGAATGGAAAGAGTGGTCAAGACTAATCGTGCATGGGGGTAGAGAGACAGAGCATCTATTAAGGTCAAGACTAATCGTGCATGGGGGTAGAGAGACAAAGCATCTATTAAAAGTTCATGTGTTGTCACTGTTGGTATGGAGTAGGCAAAGATCAACAAGGAAATCATGCAACAACTTACCCAGATTCGCACAGGTATAGAGGTAATGGTGGAGCAACGAAGAGCGATTCAATATAGTATCTCATCACCCTCCACGTGCACCTATGTATGATAAGCCTTATTATGATGAGGATATGTGTTTTTTCACTAATTAGATAGGGGTTTTTGGGACCATTACCTAAGGGTTCAATCAGGACTATTGGCGCCAAGGTCGATGAAACCAAGTTCAAAACATTGACAGAAATAGAACTTATAGGGATAATCATGGAGGATACTATGAGAGGAATAGTGAGACTCTAAAGGGCATAAAATTTGAGATTCCCACCATTAATCAGAAAATTGAGTCTCACTCTGTGGCTATAAAATAGCTTGAGCAACAGTTTGGTCAAGTGTCGACTCAACTTAACCAACGTCAAATGGTACATTGCCTAGCAACACAATTCAAAAGCCTAAGAATGAAGGGCAGTGTATGATGGTTACTATACAGTGTGGCAAGAGCACCATTGATCCTCCCATGCCTTTCAATTAGGAAGATGTTCGAGAGGAGACAATCACGGCCTAGGATGCAAATATAGGAGATGATCGTGGCAAGGATAGGGTGAGTGAAGCTTTTGATGCACCACAGAAATTGAAGCCCATTCCTTGGCCTCCTCCTCCCTTCTCTTAAAGAATAAAAAGAGGAAGGAGGAAGGCAAATTCAAGAACTTTCTCTCCATGTAAAAAACAACTCTCTATCAATATCCTTCTCACTGAAGTATTGGATAAGCTTCTAGGGTACTCTAAGTACATGAAGATATTGGTCACTAAGAAGGGTACTGTAAGTCAGAAGCTCTCACAAGAGCTTCAACATTGCAGGGTTATTGTTACAAGGTCCTTGCTTTAGAACCAAGAAGATATCGGTGCTTTTACTATACCCTGCATGATTAGAGATGTGGAGTTCGCAAGGAAACTATGTGGTCTAGGTGCCAACATTAATTTGATGCCCCTTGCATTCTACAAGAAGCTAGGATTGGGAGCCCAACAAACATACGATTGTGGATGGTTGATCATACAGTGAAAGAAGTCTGTGGGGATACTATATGAAATGTAGGTCGAAGTGGAGAAGTTTATCTTCCTCGCAGACTTTGTGATCCTAGATTGGAAGTTGGATTTGATGTACCAATAATCTTGGAAAGACTGTTCTTAGCCACTGAGCGAGCACTAGTAGATAAGGAAGCTAGTTAACAAAAGTTATAACTGAACAATGAAGAAGTCATCTTCAATATCTATCAATCCATGAAGCGTCCAGATGATCTGAAGAGTGAATTCTAGAAATTAGTGAAGTCTGAGTAACCAATTTGTCCAAATCGTGTCACGACAATAAATCAAGCGCTACTTGGGAGGCAACCCAAGATTTTTTATGTAAAAGTGTAGTTGTAGATTTGTTTTTAGCTTTTGGACTCACAGGTAATTTGTTTGCTAATATTTTGACTGTTATTTTGGACATTGGGCTAGTCTCATATAGGACAATAATGTGTTCTATGAAGAATATAGGTATAGGTCTAAGTCAACTAAGTTTGGCTAAGAAAAGCAATAGAAGTATCTCTATAACTGATTCTACGGGCTGTAAATCACTTTACGACCTATACACCATCTCATATAGATTTTCTATGAGCAAGAAAGTTGTACACTCCAGTCTATGAGCCAACTTTATGGTCCTTAGATAAAACTATGAGTCATGAATGGAGATCATGGATCCCAAGTAAATTTCATTAGAATTTTCTAAAGTGTTGAGGATTCTACGACCACCTCTACTAGTCCTAAAATCTAAGGTTTAGATATTTTACAAAACCGCAGTTCACGAGCCATAAAATACTCTACAACTCATAATCGGGATTTTGTAGAGTCCAGGCCTATTAGGTTTTAGTTGACTCCGTCAAGGTATAATAATGGGTTCAAAATATTTGTACCCCATTCCTAATATAAATTACAAGAATACTCGGCCAACTTCCCCACATGATTCCGACCACTGACGGTGACCTTACCCCCTTTTTTCGATGACTTTATGGCAACCTAGGGTTTACTTCCTCTTCACCTCCTTCATCTTCTACAACTTAATCATGCGTCTCAATAAGTTTTTAATTAATTTAAAACCCTTAATTTTCCTTAGCTTGCATGATTGAATTGGAAAATGTTGGGAATGGTTGTTTAGACACCAAACTTATGTTTGTTATTAATATATGATTATTGAATTTGGGTTGCCCATGTTTGAACTTATCTAAACCTGGAATTGGGTATCGTTGCTTCGATTGTATACTTTGAATAGTTTTGGTGCTTATTGATTCACACCCCTTGTATGATAAATTGATTTTGTATGTGAAGTGGTGGGTGATGTCATAGGTTCATAATCTTGTTAAAATAAATCATAAGTTATCAGAATAGTAGCGTAAACATGCTTAATCACTTTCGATAATGTATATGTGTTGAATGACACATTGGGATCTTGGTTGTGGTGTGGAAATCATGTGGGTGCATGCATTTTTCTTCGATACTGGTGAAAAATATGCTGAAAAAGTTGAATGGGGTCCATTCTGATGGGTTTAGAAACTCAGGTGACTGAGTTCTCTTGTTCACCAGTGGCTTTTACGGCCTGTGGATCATTCCACGAATTGTAATTGCCCCTCAGGCAATATTCCAGAAACATAAAGATTCTGAGTATCCATCAAATGAAACCTAGTAAGAGCTATAGAACACTTTATTGCTCATAGGCGACTCTCGTAGACTCTTTCTTGAAATGTATTCACTTATTGGAATTCTCTACGACTTAGTCTGTGACTCGTGAACCCTTTTACGAGTCGTACCTGATCTTGCAGACTTTTACATTAACAAAAAATTATTTGGACCACTATTTTATGAAAGCTTTTTAAAGATCATAAAACTAACTAAAACCTATAAAAAATTTTCGTAGACTCCTTCTGCAGCTTAACCTGAATTATTTCTACTTGTCAATTTCTGATTTGTGAGGCTAACCAATGTGCATAAATATTCATGTTTTAGGTACTATGGCCCCAAAAGCCAAATGCGATGAGATCCTAGCCTAATGGAGGAGACTCAGAGATAAGACATTAGATGATGAACAGATCACTACTCCAAGCAGATCGATGGACGAGCTTGGAGTTACTCTGGACCAAAGGCAGATAGACCATAAACTAGAGCCAATGCCAGACTGGCAAACCAAGGATCTCATCATCCACACTCCCTAGTTTGATGAGGGAGGCCGTGACGAGAGAGATTCTATACTCATAACTCCATCTAGAGAGGAGTCTCTCTCTGCAGGAGGCTCTAAGGATGGATCAGAGACAGAGTCTTTCGCATTAACTCGATCATCACCTCCAGTTGCTCTATATAGTCGGTGGTGCGTCGAGGACATGTAGGTGATTTATGTGGAGGGAGTAAAGCCATAAAAGAAGAGCAAGCCAGCGCACTCCATTTATGAGGAGCCCCGAGTCATCGCATATAGAATTGGCAGTATCCCTTGTCCCCAGGACACGATGATTCAGTACTAACTTCAGTGGATCACACATGCACTTGGATGATACTGATGTGCTGTCAAAATACAACACATTTGATGCCTAAAACAAGGAATTTTATGAGTTCTTAATGCGACTTTTTATGGTTTTTATGTGTTTTTGTGTTGTTATTGCAAAAAAGGTAGGTTGGCACGATTTTGGAGAAAAATTATAGATTTTGATGAAGCGCAGAAAATACGAGCTCACTTACAAGTCATAGCCCAAACAATGAGTCATAGGGTGATCTCGTATCGAGAAACAGAGAGCAAAAATCAAAACTCTACTAAGTGAAGGTCAGCCTTACGAGGCCACCCTACGAGCGGTAAGTCTCAATACGACTCATATAGGTGGAATCGTAGCAGAAAACAGAGAGCCAAAACTTTGGACCAACAACTAGAGGCATATACTATGAGAGGAGCATATGAGTCATAGCCCAAGCAACGACTTATACCAGTGGGTCGGAATAGTTGAATCCCAAATGCCAGAACACCTAATACGAGACCTTGATTACAACTCGTAGGTCACCCTATGAGTCATAATGCGAGACGTACTAGCTGCCAGCTATCTTTTATGTGTAATTTTTTGGGCTAAATGTGTAACTACTATAATACTTTGTTAGGGTTTTATTTTGAAGGGATCCCAGATTGTGAACATTTAATGTGCCTTCCCTCAAGAATATTTTAGGGTTAGATTAAATTTTCATTTTCTCTTGAAAAATGAAAATCTTTCTTTGTACTCATTGTCAATCTATCAAGCTTGTTATTTGCAACTTGTGATGTCTTCACTTTTTATTGCTTTAGGTAAAATTCTCAACTATGTCTTGTATTTGCATTTTTGTTGTTTTTTCCTTAGCCATGAGTAGCTAAGCACGCACAACTTTGGGTTGTGGGAACCATGGGCAGTTGACTTGAGATGACCTACATTTATTGCACTTCTACGATTGGAGTTTCATATGTATTGTTTATTTCTCTTCATTCTGATTGTTATTTGGTGGTGGCTAATACTAAGCCCTGCTTAGTATCACGATCTCGACCAAGATTCTGACGAATAGGAAAAGGGAAGTACATGAAAGTATTTTATTGTTGTGTTCTCATTTAATCAACCAAACCTGACCAAGGGGAGGTTGACTGGGACAATAGGTAACAGTTAGTTGGCACACCATGGATACCAACGAAGGGCAATGGTGAAATTCGACCTTCATCTTTGCAAAAGGGATAGAAGAACCTAAGTTACCATCCTGCATGTGAATTTCCAATTGTTGTTTAGAGTAACCGAGTCAATGAACCTTGGGGAACACAATTCCCAAGTTGTCTTTAAAATTGAGTGTTTTCTTGCGTCATAGTATAGTGTTTATTTTTATTTTTGTTCTTTAATCAAACCCCCCTATTTAGAGATTTGAGTTATAGATACTCGAAATGATTCATAGTGAATTCTTGCAGTCAAACCCTGTATTCCCTATGGATTCGACCCTAACCTTCGGTTAGGTTAATTATTGATAATGACCGCTTTCTTATTGGAGCGTGAACATCATCATTCACTCTATGGATCGTGGAGTGGGTTTCATGGACAATTCTAGTGAGGGGATGAATTTCTAAAATTGATTCTATGAACATGCAGATAGGTTGTGTATTGATTTACAAGTCGTAGACCATGGTTTGTGCCTTAACGATCAGAGATTGGAACTTTCTGAAAGATTCATCAGATGAAACCCCCAACAGGATGTAATCCAATTTATGGGTCGTAGAGGGATATCATAGCTTGAAGTCCAGTTTTCTAGCAAAACTGCACGATACCCCGACTATTGGCCATGGAATGCAATATGACCCATAAACCTGTTTGTGAGGCATGCTGACCCAACTATCCTATTATGTTTAGGACTTGTATTTTTAAATATTATAAATAGGTTTTTGGGGTTCTTTAGGAAGAGAACAGTGTAGAGTACACATAGAACTCAATAACTAAAGAGAAAAAAGTTAGTGATATAGCAATTGGAGAGTTTTGAGAACACTTGTACTTTGATTTCATCTTTAATCTTGTGATTCTCTTTGAAGTTGGATTTACTTGTTCTTAATTCAATTGTGTAAGTTCTCTATTATATTATTCGAATTCATAAGTCTTGCATTTACACAAATTATGGCTAGCTAAATCCACAACTAGGGTTGTGGGAACCATGAAGAACTAATAAGGTAAAATTGAATAATTTATAATTCTTGGAAAGTGTGCAACATGTATTGATTAACTCTCTTCATTCTATACGTTTTCTAGTGGTGGCCAACATTAGAACCTACCTAGTGTTACTAACTAGACCAAAATAGTAATGAATAGGAAGAAAGATTAATTAATAGGATTCGATTGATGTGTCGAACTGAGCCTAGGGGAGTTTGTACTAGGACAAATAGATAAGGGTTAGTAATACACACTGTGGAGATGGGCCAAGTCATATAGTGAAATTCGCCTCTTGCCTCAACCAAAGGGATTGGTGAACTTAACTTACTGCCCTGCATGCTATATACTAGAAAAGAATTAGGTTATCCGGTGATACTACATTAGGCAATCATGTGGAACACAATACCCTACTTTCTCTCCATAATGATTTCACTCGTGTGTTAGGTTTAGTTTTCTGTTGATTATTGCAGAACCCCCTTTTGGGGAAGTAAGTTGGTTAATCACTCAAATTACAGTAATTAAATTTTCTTAAGTCAATGTATTCCCTGTGGGTTCGACCCTAACCTTAGTTAGGTCTATTTCTTTATAATGATCTTTTTATACTAAAAAAGGAGGTATAACTTGGGTGAAATCAAGATTTTGGCACTGTTTCTGGGGAATATAGCTAGCCTTAGTTAATTCATAGTGATTTGAGTATTAATCCTTATTTCCCATAATTTATGTTTTTGTTATTTTTGTTTCTTTGTAGGGTGTAAGTGTAGTGTATGGCCAACAAGCAAAGTCGAGGTAGACCCTTGACTCCATTTGACCTAGAAATCCGCAGAACATTGAGGATAATGGCCCAATTTGACTAATGCAGATCTTCCTAGGAACGAGAATGAAAATCCTGATTATGAGAACCCACTTCTTCTTGAGGCCCACAAAACATTAAAGATAATATTTATCAGTAGAATCAATAAATGCTAAATCTTATGGCTATGGATGTGATTGGACTTATTGTGTTGCCACTAATACTGACTGACACAAAGTTCATAATCTCGAGTTAGTTTCTTTAGATCTGCACAATCGTGTATTTGTGGGCTTACCATCGTAGGAACCTCATAGCTACTTACACAACATTGAATTCATTTGCAAGAGTGTGATGGGAACACATAATTTATCTATGGATCTTGTAGGACTTTATGTCTTCCCATTGTCTCTTACAGGTAATGCAATATTATCGCTATCTAAGCTCCCGCAGAGTCAATCACTAGTTGGGCTAAATTGCAGAAAGTATTTTTAGAGAGGTACTTTCCTAGATCGAAGAAGCTCAAGTTGGAAGACCAGATCAACAACTTTGAGCAACTTCCTGGTGATTCGATCAGTATTACATGGGAGCGGTTCAACAAATGCTTAAGGGGTGTCCCAGACCACGAGATAGTTAATGATGCCTTGGTGCAAATCTTCCACTGTGCCCTTGATGAGAATAGTTAGGCTTGTGCTAACACTATCATGGGGGCATGTTGTTAGATCATCCATTCTCAAGGATAGCAAAAAGAAAGGATAGAGTGTTCAAGACTAATCATGCATGGGGGCAGAGAGATAGAGCATCTACCAAAAGTTTTTGCATTGTCAATGCCAGTTTGGAGCAAGCTAAGATAAATGAAGAAATTATGCAATAGTTTGCACATATTCGTCTAGGAATGAGTCGGTGCAGTGGTTCATCAACCTCCATGTGTACCCACGTATGATAAGACTTATTATGAGGACACTTGCTTTACTGCAGACCAGATTGGGGGTCTTGGGACTAACTCCCAATGGTCTAACTAGGACTATTGGTGCCAAGGTAGAGGAAACCAATGTTAGAAATTCAACAGAGATGGAGCTTTTAGGGACAACCGTAGAGGATACTATGACCTCAATAGGGGCCAAAGAGAGATGTAGATTGGGGTCGCAGAGATGACATCAAAAATGGTCCCTATGTACCACCACATAACCATGACACAGGTGTAAGTAGTTTAAGAATTGAGAAGGTGTTTGATCACCTATTGAAGAAAGCAGAGACACTGGATGAAACCTTGAGGAGGATGAAGTCTGAAATCTCCTGTATTATCAAGAAAAGTTAGTCTCATTCTATGGCTATCAAATAGCTTGAGCAACATTTTGGTCAAGTATCGACTTAACTCAATCAGCATTAGAGGGGGACACTTCCTAGAAAAACAATTGAACTAAGAATGAAGGACAATGCATGGCTGTTACTACTCGTGGTGGCGAGAGCATTATTGATCCTCCTATGCTAGTCGATGAAGACGATACTCGAGAGGAGACAGTGCAGCCAAGGATGCAGATACAACAAATGATTATGGCATAGATGGGGTGAGTGAAACTGCTAATGTGCTACAAAAGTTGAAGAGAATTCCTAGGCCTCCTCCTCCATTCCCTCAAAGAATCAAAAAGAGGGTGGAGGAGGGAAAGTTCAAACACTTTCTCTCCATGCTGAAATGACTATCCATCAACATCACCCTTATTAATGCATAGGAAGAAGATGCTAGGAAATGCAAAGTACATGATGGACCTAGTTATGAAGAAGTGCACTATGAGACAAGAGCTCTCCCAAGAGCTTAAGTATTATAGTACTATTGCTATGAGGTTCTTGATTCAAAAGTGAGAAGATCCCAGTACTTTCACCACACCCTACATCATTGGAGATGTGGAGTGTTCAAGGGTACTATTTGATCTAAGTGTCGACATTAACCTAATTCCCCTTGTGGACTTCAAGAAGCTAGGATTGGGAGCCCTTACTCTGCTGAGCATGCGATTATTCATGGTTGGTCGCACGACGAAGAACCCAGTGGGGATACTACATGATATGCTGGTCAAAGTTGAGAAGTTCACATTCCTCGTAGACTTTAAGATCCTAGACTGTGAAGTTGAGTTTAACATCCGAATCTTGTTAGTAAGACCGTTCCTAGTCACTGGACAAGCCATACTAGATATGGAATCCAGTCAACTCAGGGTCAAGTTAAATGATGAAGAGGTTGTCTTCAATATCTATAAATCTATGAAGAGGCCAGATAATTTGAGAAAGAAAGTCTTTGCAATTGGTGAAGAATGAGTAACCAGTTTTTCCAAGTCACACCGCGATAATAAATAAGGTGCTACTTAGGAGGCAACCCAAGTATTTTGATGTAGTAGTTGTAATGTAGTTTTATTTTAAGTTTTCAGACACAATATAGTTATTTTGTTGTATATTAATTGTAATCTTGCACATTGGGCTGGTTGCATATAGGGTAATAGTGTGTTCTATGAAGAATATACAAGTACATGACTACGTCAGCCACTCCTGGCTGAGAAGGGCATCAGGAAGTGCCTCTAAGACTGGCTCTATGGTTCGTTAATTCTTTTACGACATGTACACCATCTTATAGATATTGGCAGTAAGCAAAAGGTTGTGCACTCTAGTCCACAAGCTAACTTTACAATCCATCAATAAAACTACGGGTCGTGAATGGTGCTCGTGGACCCTAGATAAGTTTTCTAAGATTTTTCTAAGTGTTGAGGTCTCTATGACTAACTATACGAGTCGTACTTCACTTTATGAATCATAGACTTTTCCGTTAAATCCAGCCCTGAAAACTATGGTTTGGATGTTCTATGAAACCACAGGTCATGAGCTGTAAAACACTCTATGGCTTGTAATCGGGGTTTCCTGAAGTCCAGACCCATCAGATTTCAGATGACCTGATCAAAGCATAAATAATGCGGTCAAATTATTTTGACCCCATTTCAGCCCTAATTTACAAAATTACACAGCCATGCCCTACCCCCAAGAATTTTTGACCACCACCGGTGATCAATTCCCTCTTTTCTAGTAAAGTATTTCGGCAACCTAGGGTTTTAGTGTCTCTTTACCTCCTTCATCTTCTACAATCTAGTCACACTAATTGGTAAATTTTTTATTAATACAATACTTTTAATTTTCCTATGTTTGTATGATTAAATTAGAACTTATGTTGAGAATGGAAGTGTTAGACACAAACCCATGTGTGCAATTTACATGTTGATGCTTAAATTATGGTTGCCTACTCTTGAAATTTGTGTCTAATTCAAGAATTAGGGTGTTGTTTCCTTGATTATATGATTGGAATAATATGTTTTAGGCGCCTATTGAATCACCCACCATTTGTGATGAATTGATTGTGTGTGTAGTTTGGTGGACGATAACATAGGTGTATAATCTTATTGTGAAATCGTTCATACGTGCTCGAAAGGATTGGGGAAACATGTCTAATTATTTTTGATGAGGTATACATGTTGAATAGCATCTTGAGGTCTTAGTTGTTTTGCAAAAATCATGTGGGTATGGGTGTTTTATTTTGATGTTGTTAGAATAATGTTGAAAAAGTCATATGGGGGTCCGTTGTAATGGACTTAGAAATTCAGGTGATTGAGTTTTCTTATGTATGAGTGGCTTTTATGGCTAGTGGAATATTCCATGAGTCTTCATTTCCCCTCGTACAAGATTCAAGAAACTTAAGGTTTCTAAGTACCCATCCGACGAGACCTTCTGTGAGTCATAGACCACTTTATAGCTCGTAGAGAGGTCTCCTAGATCCCTATTTGAAATAATTTCAAATACTGGAAATCTCTATGACTTAGTTGATGACTCGTATAACATTTTATGAGTCATTCCTGGTCTCGTAGACTTTTCCAATGAGCAAACAATTTTGTGCCCACTGTTTTACGAGAGCACTCTCTGGTTTATAGTGTCCACTGCGGCCCATAAAGGTGCTTTCATAGACTCTTCTACAACTCAGTCTGAATTATTTTTATTTTTCATTTTTAAATTTTTGGGGCTAAGAAAGGTGCATAAACATTCATGTTTCAGGTATTACAGCCCGAAAATCTAAACGTGATGAAATCAGGGCTATACAAGGAAGGCTCAGAT
This sequence comes from Solanum clarkiae, assembly GCA_011800125.2. Classification (NCBI taxonomy): domain Eukaryota; kingdom Viridiplantae; phylum Streptophyta; class Magnoliopsida; order Solanales; family Solanaceae; genus Solanum; species Solanum clarkiae. Next base: position 43,476 of record JAABOM020059104.1, read on the forward strand.
ACAAGTCTTTGAAGGATGAGCAGGCTCCTACACGGAGTGGATCCGTATAGGAGCTTGGCATCTACCCAAACCAGAGGCTGCTAGACCGCAGACTAGAGCTATTGCCAGAGCTAGCAAGACTTAGACTATTGTTATCTGCACGCCCCAGTTTGATCAGGGAGGGCATGAAAAGAGCAATTCTATTCAGATGACTCCATCCAGAGAGGAGTCCAGCCCTGAGTCAGGCTCTGAAAATGGATCGAAGATCAAATGTATCTTAGTCCTCAATCATCACCATCTCCATATATGCACTTACTTAGCTAGTAGTGCGTTGAGGGCATGCGAGATATATATCTGAAGGACAAGCTACAGATAGAATGGGGCAAGCCAACTCGCTTCATTTATAAGGAAATCATCCTTGATAAACTCGATAGTGTCCCCGGTCTGCATGACACGATTATCAGATATATGCTTCAGTGGCTGACCAAATCACTCGAGTGATACTCCCTGACTAAGGTGAGGGGAGTTATATGCGTCTTATGCAACTACTATTCACATCACTCTTCCTAAAGGGAAGAAACCCCTCATTTATCCAGACTTACTGACACCAGAGTAAGGTATTTCAGAAACCACCATCCATCGCATGCTATTTGGGCCAGAGTTCTTTGCCCCCAAATCCACAGCGGAGTTCAACTACTGAGTGGGTCAGACGAGGGACATGCTGGTGATGAATGATCTAAAGCACAAAGACAACTTGATGAGATGGATAGCTGGTTATATTGCTGAGCAGGGTTCTGGACCTACATGGGTCACCACACACTCAGAGACTATTGTCAAGGCTTTGCTCAATTTCCCTACCAAGTTTTTGTGGGCGGTTATCAGATCACGCATTCGACCGATGCTTGCTAATAATGCCTTGTCACTGGAGCGTACAGTGCTACTTTTCATCATCTTAGTTGGTTATCAGATTGATTGGGCCCGCCTTATCGCCGAGCAGATTCACGAAGCTTCCCTTAAGAGGTCCATCTCCTTCCCTTATCCCTTCATGATATACTGGCTCTTTCTAGAGTCGAGGGTGGAGAGTATGCACCAGCTGGACTCGCTGATTGAGGCCCAGTGTACCTTGGATGCCATCCTATTCAAGGTAGAGGAGAAGTTGGTCGCACTCTAGTGAGCACAACACCAACCTACTCCTACGCTAAAGATGTTCTCCTCAACACCACCGCCTGAGGTTCCACACACTACCACCGCCACTGGTGCTACTACTGAGGATAGGCCCCTGCAGTGCGACGTAGATGAGGAGAGCGGGCCTACTACTTTTATTCTTGTACCACATACCACAACACCATATGCTACTCCCATGGGCATGGTTTACAGGTGCACTATATCTTTACAGGCTATAGCGCAGAGGTTATCCCATGCTGAGTCATAGTTGACTCAACTTGTTCCGTAGATTAGGCCATAGGTCCCTAGGCAATTTCAGCCTTGGAGGGTCATATGTAGGCATTGATGTGCTATTGAAATACAATACTTTTGATGCCTAAAACTTAGGATTTTGTGTGTTCCCAATGTAACATTTATGGGTTTTATGTTTAGTTCTATAGGAAAGCAGGTTGACATGACTTTAGGGAAAAATTGATGAGTTTTTTGGTTCTTGGTGATTTACGAGACCCTCTACGAGTCGTAAAGCATTTCTATGAGTCGTAGAGTCAATTTTGTGAAAAATTCTAGTGAAGGCTGATATCTGAGGATCAGCTATACGAGATCTCTATACGAGTCTTAGAGAATTCTAAGAGTCGTATATATAGGTTTCGTGAAGATTTCCAGAGAGGGACAATTTGAAGCAGTTGAAGTCTATGAGTCTAAACTACAAGTCATAAATTAGTTTATGAGTCGTCAAGACAGTTCATAGAAGTGAAGGCCAAGATCCCAATAGTTGATTACGATACCTCGATTACGACTCATAGAAGCCTCTACGAGTTGTAAATAGTGGCATATTCAGGTCCGATACGTTGTTGTATTCCTGCTTTCATGGATGAAATGCCCCAAAAATGTGCTTCAAAAATGCTCATAATCATAATTTTCACATATCTCAAAATCTGTGCATTATATAGAATATTTGATTTCTTATTTTTGATCAGGAGCAAAATCGAGTGGGAAATGGGTATAACCCGAATTTAAAAGGACCTATAACAAAAACTAGTTTTTGCTAATTTTTAATTTTCAATTGCCATCTGCGACCTGGCTGCGATGCACTAGGGGTGCGGATTCGTATTAGAGGAAAGTTCACATCTTGTCTGCATTGTGCCAAGGGTGCGGACCAGTGTATTATTTTCCTTGATTTTTCTATCTCAGTCAAGGGCACTGGGTCATTGCTCAATCCCTACTTTTGCGTGAAAACATATATACTTAGCCATTTTTCAACTGTATATCACTCAAGACTTTCTCAAAAACCTTTCCAAGGCTTAACCAAATATCTCATTCAGAATTAAAGGATTTCAAGCCTAACTTTGGAACTTAAGGATTTTGTTCAAGCTCTAAGTTCTTTTCAAGCTCATCTCAAGAAAACCCAAGTTTGAGGTATATGGGTTTCATCCATTGGGTCCTTTCACCCATGGAGCCCAATCTTCCTTTTTAAGAAAATTGCATGTTTTCAAGTTGTATCATCTGTGGGTATCTCTTATTATGAATATGAGCATGAAATATGTTGGGGTTTTACGAAATGTTGATTTATTATTCATGACTATCTATTTCAAGCTTATACCATGATTTGGGTATATCCATTGAGACTATGCAAGTTTTGAGTTATGAAACTATAATCAATTATGAGATTTGATGATGGATTTCAAGGTACACTACATGAGGGTTTTACAATATGTTGGTGGATTGATTTTCATTGAGTTTTCTCATACTATTTCACTCTTGATTTGCATGATTTTGAACTAGCATTATACACCTACCAAGTGTTTGACAAAATGTCAAGTCAAGAATTCTCAAGTTATTGATGATCTATTTCATGATTTACAAGTCAAGTGATAATATGATGATTAAGGTCTTTCAAGTATGTATTAAATTCATGAAAAGTATCTATGATGTTACAAGTATCAAGTACAGTCCTATTTCAAGATTTTTACATCTTGTGAGCCATCCATGTTAAAGCAAGGGTTCATGTATGATTATGATTATGATCTACTCTCATGTTTCAAATTAGGCTCACCCTTAGAGGTCAAGCATGTTTAAGAGATACTCATGTCATGTTTCTTACAAGTTGCTAAAGTTTTGATTATTTCAAGTATTCCATGAGATTAGACTTAGCACTGATAGATTGGATATCGGCGTGGACTACCTTCAAGGATCCATACTCCTTTCCTCAAACTATGTGCCAACATAGGATTATGTTACACCCTTGCTATACTAGTGGATCCATTTAGTGCATTTTATTATGAAATCCACCATAAAATGGGATGGGTTCTGGTGAGGGGGTTTACTTCTCCGAAATGGGACGGACTTCTGTAAGGTGAAGTATGGTTTACCATTGAAAGTAGACCACATCTTTATTGATAAGGGGTAATTATCAAGATTCCAAGTTGTAGCTCGCTTTGTCTTACTTATGTAAGTTGGGGTCTCTTCGCACACATCCGTTATGTTCTATGCAAGTTCAATGATTTACAAAGATATTTTACGTCAAGCATTGACAATGCATGCCATATTGAGATTTCACTTATCTATTGCTTATTACTATGCATTTTGACTATATTGGCTTATGTCTTGTTGAATTGCATCCTACATACTGAGTACATTCAAACATACTAATGCATATTTTATGCCTACATGATATTACCATGTAGGAACCAGAGCACCACTTCATTATCCTTCATCATCCTTCATGTTGCTAGTACGATCGATTGAAACACATTTTGGGGATTCCTTAAGTTCGAGGACACTATCTTTACTTCTCCTGCTATATTGAGACTTCTTTTATTGAACACTTGTGATTATGAGTGTGAGCTCGAAAAGTGTATTAGCCCCCGCTCTAATCTATGTTAGAGGTATTGTTGGATATTAATATGTAATTTTGCTATGATCTTAACTCTTGAAATGTTTCATGATTATCCAAAACATCCCTTAGTCCTGCTTCCCTTGTTTTGTATCTCTTATTGTTGTTACTTTGCTTCTGTGACAAAGGATGTACGATTGATATGCTAAGAGGCTTGTTTGGGTCCCTTTGGGCTCACACTCACCATGTCGTGTCTAGGCCCTAGGCTTGGATCGTGACAGTGGAGTCTGCTGACCACTTTTCCTATTTTATTAAGGACTTAATTATAATTACTATAAATAGAATTTTTAGGTCATTTTTCAGAGGGAGTCATGAGTTTCATCGTAATTAGGGTTAGAATACAATACTTAGAGAGAAAATTGAGAGAATAAACTTGTGAATTAATTTGATCTTCAAATCTTGTGATTCTCAATAAATTTTGGATTTACTTCATTCTCAATTCAATTAGGCAAGTGTTTAATAATGTTTTCTCAATTCATAATTTCTTCGTCTACCTATACCATGAGTAGTTAAATACACAAATCGGGGTTGTGGGAAGCATGAAGATCTAACCAAATAAACCTGGGTAATTTGAAATTCATGGAATGATTACTTACATGTATTAATCAATTCTCTTAGTTTTGCATGTTTTCTAGAGGTGGCCAACATTAGAACTTGCCTAGTGTTGCTTTCCCAATTAATGTAGTAATCAATAGGAAAAGAGATTGATTAAAAGAATTAGATAATGTGTTCACAACTAATCAACTGAACTGGACCAAGGGAGGTTGACTGGTACTATAGATAATGGTTAGTATTGCACACTACGGAGAAAGACCAAGTTGCATAGTGAAATTCGCCTCTTACCTTTGACCAAAGGGTTTGGTGAACTTAAATTACCGTCCTGCATGCTATACTCTAGTCGAGAATCGGGTTATCCGGTGTTATTGAGTTGGTGATTTATTGGGGAACACAATTCCCAAGTTGCTCTCTATTACTGATTCACTTCCGTTATGGTTAGTGTAGTTTGTTTTTTTATTGATTACTTCAACCCCCCCTCGGAGAATTGAGTTGATTAATTCTTTGAATAGCTTATTGGTGAATCATTATGAGGCTCTGTATTCTCTGTGGGATTTGACCTTAACTTTAGTTTTATATTTGACAATGACCACTTTATCTTCCAAAAAAGAGGTGTCACTTGGGCGTGTTCAAAGATTATGGTACCGCTGTCGGGGAATACAGTTAGAATTAGTTAAATTCACTAGTACTTGTAATTCAAGTGTTAATTTTTAGTTCCCTTATATTTAACCTTTGTTTTTGTTTTTGTTTCTTTTCAGGGTATACTACTAGTGTATGTCCAACCCTAGGAGAATACAACAACAACAACAACATTACCCCAATGCCTCAAAGGCTCCCGCCCATTGCGGGGTAAGGGGGGTCGGATGTATGC
>JAABOM020059105.1:0-13171 GCA_011800125.2 Solanum clarkiae
TTGTCCCCTTTCCTTCACTTACATTTCTTACATTTCACTTACATTTCTTACATTTCTTACATTTCTTTTGGTCATATCTAGGTATTTTTGCCTATGGGATTTGAGCTGAGGGTTTTAGGAAACAACCTCTCTACTTCTATGAGGTAGCGGTAAGGTCTGTGTACAATCTACCCTTCCTAGATCCCACTTGTGGGATTAAACTGGGTATGTTGTTATTATTGCTGTACGCCATAGGTATCATTTTAGGTACAACTTTTACCTATCAAAGAGGCCATACTGATCTGGACTTTCTTAAATAAGAAAGAGAGGTTGCCTCAAAATGTTGTTGCATGACATTTGTTCTGCAGGTGACATATTTGTTCCACATGTAGTATAACAAGTGCGTAGAAAAGTCCTGCACTATAAAAGAGCAGAGCTATTAGTAAGCTAGTTATGTCAAACATTGCCTTAGGTTAAATTCTTTAAGAAAGTTAGCTATATCTTGCAACTCAAACAATTATAAGAAAAATAAAGATATTTGTCATCAATTAGTTATACCTTTTGGTCTTGAAGGACATTCCTTAGACTATTTTACTCGAGAGTTGAAACAAAATATTATATATTAAAAATCATAAATAGTAATGTTGTCAAAAGAACGGATCTTTGAGAAAGTAGTAAAACTCTCCCCAAAAGAGGATATATAGCTATCAAAGACTGTCCGCACATATTTTCTTTTAGTGGTAAAAAGGAAATTAGTTGAAAAGAAGAAAATAAAGAAACTTAAGAGAAAGAGGCAAACACAAAGAGAATTGTTAAAGAGGTAACCAAAATCATGTCTAAAAAGCTTAATTAATCGGACTCGCAACTTTTACAAAAGATTACCAAATTTAAAATCAAAATTGTACATTGTAGGAATGAAAGTTTAAGTGTTTCATCTTACATAACACAGTGAAAATACCACTATTCCATCTTCACAGTTGTTTAATAATCTACAAATATTAACATTTCACTCTGAAATATACTCAACATGCGAGTGTTCTTGACATATTGACACTGCAGCAGTGAAAGAAATTCCATCTACTTGTATTGTATTTGAAATTGAAGATTTCACTTTAATTTAGTCGATGAAAGCTATGATTTGTTCAAGATTTATTTTCTCTTTTGGGATGCTCAAAAATGAAACCTTAAAATAAGATGAGAGTGACAGAAACTACAATTTTGAATTTTATTTCTATCGACAGTGTTGCACCACTACAATTAGTATCATCCAAGAATTAGCGTCACGCCACTTTGAATGCTATCATCCAAGAATAATTTAACTATATTATATCTATGTATCTTCAAGGATGCATGAGCAACTCATGGTTTGCAAGCATATAGGATAATTAGGAATCCACAAAAAATAACTTAAAGAACAAACAAATTAACAAATACCAAAAAGACGGGAATACGATATGCATACTTTGCAGTTGGGGCACTAAATGACTGCAATAATTAGTAAAACACTGCCAAAAAAAAGCTCCAATTGTAATTTCTTTTGGCACTGTAATTTTTTATACAATTAAATCAAATGTGTATATTAAAATTATGTATTGAATAGATAAGAATTGATTTGGACCTATAATTTTAAAAGTTTAACGGATTAGTGATAAGAACATAAGGGTCAACCCCCCTGTTTTGGAAATCCTGGATAAGCCTATGTTGCTCATAATATTTCCTTGCTCTGGTGCCAATGTATATGTTCTCTACCAACTGGCAAACTATTTGTTCCTTATATAAATATTATATTTTGTTAATTATTAAGTCGATGTCTTTGTGTAAAGATGGGAACTAGAGGAAAAAAAGAAAGAAAAATAATTACTATCAAGAGAGAGATGACATTTTATCACTTCAATACTCGTCAGAATGTGGGTGGATCATTATTTGGAATTATGCCATCATCAATTGGAGCTTCTAAAAGATGATTTACCCTTTTTGTGCCATTTTTGTTATCCCTTGAGCTAGTAAATAAGTCGAAATGATGTTCTAGTTATCTGTCATGCTCCGGGAGGGTATCCTAGGCGTAACTGGCACTCGGAGACTATTGCTAGCCCCAAGCGAACCACCTAGTCTCATCGCATTCGTTCAATCAATTTGTTTGCAGAGATATTAAAGAAATATTCTAGCTATCAGTGGACAATCAGACTCATCATCAACATCCATCATATGAAGCAAGATTAAGGAAACAAACTTAGTTTAAAAGTAGAATAATAGGGGAAAAAGAAACCCCCAACATCAATCATCATCCATCTACATCTATGAAGCGTCTATAACTACTGTCTAAGAAGATACCATGACAGGTCATGACTACCACAGTCAAAGAAAAATAACTCAATAAAATCAAAGAAGTAACCATCCTCCGAATGCAGGGGAGGACTCATACGATCTGGAATCAAGAAGCTCTGAACCTCAACGATTAGTCTGTCGAAGTCCTCTATTTACTAAATCTGCATCATAAAATGATGAAGCGCCAAAGAGGCGTTAGTACGTGAATGTACTCTATATAAAATGGGCTAAAGTAAACAGTAAAGGTAAGACAATATAGTATGACCTCAGCTCATCGGTTTCTCAATCTCAACTCAAGATACAGAGTAGAACTCTATCACATCACCATCAATCAAGACTCATACTATCATATCAACATCAGAGTACTATCATCAGGGGACCTATCTGGGAGTTTCTTGGACCTACACCCATCACCTATGAGCCAGTGATGGTACAACAAAGCAATGTCGTTGCGGCATTCGCCCAGTACCTTGCCAGGGTGAAAGGGAGTACATCTGGGGGTTTGTAATAACATCAAGTCCCCTTTGGGACTAAGGAAACATCCATTTCTCATGGTCTAATCCTCTGCTATGCTGGCTACATAGTTAATGAGTGCGAGTGAGACTCACTCTTACTCATTTTTGGTGCTCAATACTCCTCCTAGGACTGAACTTGCTCATAAACATCAACATCAAGGTTTTCTCATCGTTTAGTCTCTTTTGGACAAGGACATCATCTCATCTCATTATCTCTCCGAATATTATGGACATTCTTTAGAACTCAAGTGTGACTTCTTAAGACCCTAAGGACCTCACACTCCATCAATTCCAGCAACATTAGCATCAGTACTCACTTACATCAAGACCCAGACCACAATAATCATGCATACATACGTAATCCAGGCTCTATATATCGACCCCTAGCTTCATTCATGGATTCTTTAATAATTAAATATATATAGTTTATACAGTAGCACGATTAATCAGTTGAACAAATAATTAAGGTTATGATGGCCATCAAGTTACAAAAGTACATGTAGAATAATAGTAGTTTCGAGATAACATTCAAGAATTCATAACATAAGACCCATCACCTATCAACTATCAACCTAATTCAATCATGGGGGCACATGGGAGAACAATTCCATGTTTTGGGTAGCCTTTACATACCTGGGATGACAAATTACCAAGAACTTGGACTCAAACCCTCAATACTCAGAGCTTTTCTGTCTCCCCTCTCAAAGTATTCTTACGTAGAAACTTAAGAAAAGTGGGTTTAAAAACCCTTAATCAAGAATAAATGGCTTTAGAAATATGTTTTAGGACTTAGGATAGGATGGGGAATGATCAAAAAGCCCTTCTCGAATTAAATGATTTAAAAATTCATACACTGGTCCGCGACGCGCCAGGGGTGAAGAATAGTGCTTTTCGCGAATTTTCGAAACTTTCTATTCCCATTAAAAAAAATTTAAAATACAAAGTGTTACTCCGCGCCCCCTCCGCGTCGCGCTGGGGGCGTGGATCGACACTATGAATTAGCAAAAAATATTTCTCGATCTGGTTGCTCTAAAATCGATTCGAGACCATTCTCTTAATCAATTTTCTACACTGATCGCAAATTCGATCTCGAATTTCCCATCGGATCTTTGGAAGATGCATTATGCACATGATTAGGTTTTAGGGGCATTTTGATAATTTTATGTGCTATAATATCATCTCCCCCCTGAGATCGTTCATCATCGAATGATAAGTAAAGGTAGAATAAAGCACGAGTAGACTCAAAACTCATCTCACCCCTCACTCGAGAACTCTCGAACTCTCAAATATCCATCACCTTTTACATCTCTATCTTAGACTCAAGAATGGAATTAGTACATCAACTCAAGAAAGGAACTTCGGTAGTATTAAGGATAGGGACATTACCTTCAACATCATCATCATTCGGCATGAATAGGTATGGGTATTTGAGTTTCATCGCTTTCTCAGCTTCCCACGTAGCTTCCTCAACGAATTGATTCCTTCATAGAACTTTGATGGAGGCTATCTCTTTATTCCTCAGCTTAAGAACCTGTCGATCAAGGATTTGGACTGAAATTTCCTCATAGGATAAGTTATTCTTTACTCCCGTACTCTCAATAGGAATTGATAAGGCAGGATCTCCCAAACACTTCTTCAGCATTGAAATATGAAATACTGGATGAACTTCATCTAGCTCGGAAGGCAAGTCTAGCTCATAAACAACCTTCCCAATCCTCCTCACAATCTGGTACGGTCTGTTATAGTGTGGACTTAACTTTCTCTTCTTTCCAAACCTCATGATACCTTTCATGGATGACACCTTCAAGTACACTCAATTATCCACCTCAAACTCTATGTCCCTTCTCCTCACATCCATATAAGACTTTTGATGAATTTGTGCTGTCTTCAACCTCTCCCTGATGACTTTCACCTTCTCGATGGACTGGTGGACAAGATCAGGCCCAATCCACTCAGCTTCTCCAACCTCAAACCAGCCAATTGGTGATCTACATCTCCTCCCATACAATGCCTCATAAAGGGCCATCTGAATGTTGGCATGGTAGTTATTGTTGTGTGCAAATTCAATCAACAACAAATGATTATCCCAATTACCCTTGAAGTCGATGGTGCAATCTCTCAACATATCTTCCAAAGTCTGAATGGTGCACTCTGCCTGTCCATCTGTCTGAGGGTGAAAACTTGTACTCAGATTTACCTTCATACCCAATCCCTTCTAAAAAGATCTCCAAAAATGAGAGGTGAATTGAGCTCCTCTGTCCGAGGTGATGGATAAGGGAACCCCATGCAGCCTCACAATCTCTCGAATGTATAGTTGGGCATACTCCTCAGTTGTATTGGATGTCTTGACTGCCAAGAAGTGGGCTGATTTAGTCATTCTATCCACAATTACCCATACCGAATCATGCTGCTTTCGGGATCTTGGTAAGCCAGTGATAAAATCCATGTTGATCATCTCCCACTTCCACTCAGGAATTTCAAAGTACTGAGCCAATCCACATGGTCTCTGATGTTCAACCTTATCTTGTTGACAACTGGGATACTTAGAGATGAATTCCACAATGTCTTTCTTCATTCTATTCCACCAATAGACTTCTCTCAAATCATGGTACATCTTGGTGGAACCAGGGTGGATGGAATATCTGGAGCTATGAGCTTCAACCATGATCCTCTCTCGATCACCGTCAACATTAGGAACACATGATATACAGTGATATCTCAACACCCTATCTCCCCATTTGGAGAAAACCATCACCTTCTGCTTGTGAACCGTTTCTTTCAATTGGAACAAGATACGATCTTGGTCTTGCTTTTCCTTCACTTCTAACACTAAGGATGAAGTGGAACCATTTTGAACATTGACCCCGCCTTCATTCTTCTCATCAAGTTGTACTTCCAGTCGAGTAAATCTATGAACTTCCTTAGCCAATTCTCTCTTCCCTTCCTCCACATGGGCAACGCTGCCCATAGACAACATTCTAAGAGAATCAACAACAATGTTAGCCTTACCTGGGTGGTAGAGGATGCTCATATCATAATCCTTGAGTAACTCCAACCATCTCCTTTGCCGTAGGTTGAGCTCCTCTGACTGAATACGTATTGCAAACTCTTTTGGTCAGTGAATATGTCCATATACGCTCCATACAAATAGTGACACCAAATATTAAGTGCGAATACCACCACTACCAACTTGAGATCATGGGTTGGATAATTTATCTCGTGGATCTTCAGTTGTATGGAAGCATAAGCTATCACCTTCCCCCTCTATATCAACACATAACCCAGTCCAACTCTGGATGCATCACAGTATGTCACAAAGTCTCCCATCCCTTCTTGAAAGGTCAAAACTGGTGCTGTAGTCAATCTAGTATTCAACTCTTGGAAACTTTTCTCACATTCGTCAAATCACTGAAACTTAGCCTTCTTTTGAGTTAGCTTAGTCAATGGTGCTGACAAGGAAGAGAAGCCCCCAACAAATATATAATAGTAGCCTGCTAGACCCAAGAAGCTTCTTATTTATAGAGGTGAAGTTAGTGTAGGCTAGTTCTTAATCGCTTCAATTTTCTGAGTATCTACCTGAATACCATTTCACGAAACAACATGGCCTAGGAAAGCCACAAACTTGAGCCAAAACTCACACTTTGAGAATTTTGTGTACAACTTATGGTCTTTGAGCATTTGCAAAACCACACTAAGATGAGTATCATGCTTGAAACGACCCCAAAAAGTGTCGAAAAATGTGCCTCGAAAGTGGTCGAAATCGTAATTTTCATATATCTCAAAATTGGTGCGTGATATCAAAAATCCAACTTTATATTCTTATTAGGTGGTCAAATTGAGTGGAAAATGGGTCTAACCCCGATTTAAGAGCAACCATAGCAAAATTTAAAAATTGCAATAATGCAATTTCCGGTGAGGTTTCCGTGTCCCTGGCGCGGCGTGCCAAGAGTGCGCCTCAGTTCATTTTGTATGCAGATTTTCTATCTCAGTCCAAGACTTTTGGGTCTTAGGCCTAAGTATTCCCATGCGTGAAAATACCTATAATTAGCCTTATTTTACCCTCATATCATTCAAAATATTCTCAAATACTCTCAAACACTTTGACGACAATATTTCATCTCCAAATTTCAAGTCCTAAGACTCATCCAGATCTTAAGGTTCTCATTAAAGCTTCAAGTCTCCATCTCCAATCTTCTTCAAGGATTCTCCAAAGTCAAGGTATGTGGGGTTTTTTCATGGGTTCCTTTCACGCATGATACTCAAGCTTCCTTTTACTTAAAATTTGCATGATTTAAAGTTGATTTACTCATGGGTCTTATCTATTATGAATTTCACTGCACACTATGTTGGGGTTTCACGAAATTATGATTGTTTTAGCATGTTTTGAGCTATGAATCTAAGATCTAAAGTGAGATTTGATGAAGGGTTTTGATGTATATTACTTGAGGGTGTTACCAAGTATCTATTGATGGTATTACATTGAATTTTCTAGCATGATTTCACTCTTGAATTGCATGGTTTTACACTAGCACTACACACCCGCCAAGTGTTTGATAAAATGTCCGTTTATAACTTCTTAAGGAATTGAAGGTCCAAAGCATGTCTTAGAAGTTTAATGACAATATGATTGAAACAACCCCAAAAAGTACCCGAAAATGTGCCTCGGAAGTTCCTGAAATCTTGTTTTCTATATATCTAAAAATCCATTTGGAATTTTGAAAATCTGACTTCATATTCTTGTTCAAGGGGTCCAAATTAGGATGATAAGGGTATAAACTGGATTTTAAAACACAATAATCGAATTATGAAATTTCGCTTGGTGTGATTTCTAGATAGTATCCGCGACCTCTCTGCGACGCGGAGAGGTGTAATTTCTGCACTATCTTTTCCTAGTTCTCCCAGATTTTTCTAAGTGTTGGACCTAAGTTTTTCCAAGCATATTTTCACATATACTTAGTCTTATTTCATCCTCATATCACCCAAAAACATTCCCCAATATTTTTCCCAACACTTAGACTCATTTCTAACCATAATTCAAGTCCCAAACTCAAGGCCAATTTTAAGGATTTCTTCAAGGATCTCACCCAAGCTTTAAATCTCCATTAAAGTCTTCTTCAAGAACTTCACAAAAGCTAATGTATTGAACCTTTGGGTCCTTTCATCCATGGTGCCTAAATTCTCTTTTACTTAATATTGCATGATTTAAAGTTGATTTTACATGTGGGTCTTGAATATTGAGAAATTTACTGCACAATGATTTTAGTTTATAAAAGTATGGTGGTTTTAGCATGTTTTGAGCTTCAAATCTTGGATCTAATGTTGGATTTGATGAGGGGTTTTGATATGAATGTCTTGGGGGTGTTGCATGGTGTTAATTAAAGGCTTCACCACTGATTTTCTACATGATTTCATCTCTAAATTGCATGCTCTTTTACTCCCATCACACGCCCCCAAGGTATTTGATAAATGTCCGGCTATGGTTTCTTGAGGAATTTAAGGTCCAAACCATGATATATGATATGAATGATATTATAATAATGAAATGACATATATTTATTCATACATGAGATATTGCATTAGTACCTATGGTGAATCCTACATAACGTGTTGCATAGACCAGGTACGAGGGGTTTACACTTTGTCACCATGGATGTTTGGGGTGTGACCATCATCAACCATGTGAGAGGTTTATACCTCGTCACCATGGATGGCGGGGTGCGACCACCATCAACCATGCGAGGGGTTTATACTTCATCACCATGGATGGCGTGGTGTGACTACATCAACCATGCGAAGGGTTTATACTTCATCACCATGGATGGCGTGGTGTGACTACCATTAATCACTAAGGGGTTTATAACTTGGATAGCTTGGTTGATCTCATCCTTCACGTATGATACTCTATATAAGTATTATATACTTAAGCATGATTTACTTATACATTGATCATACAATCCATCTTGCTATAATATGCTTATTGTCTATCGTTTTGCATTTTGGATTATGATGCCTATCTCTTGCTGTGTTGTATCCCATATATTTAGTACATTCAAACATGCTAACGCATACTCTTTCCTACATGATATCACCATGTAGGGACTGGTGCCCGAGTTGATCATCCTTCTCCTCCACGTGGCTAGGTGATGCTATTCAAAGCTTGTTGGTGAGTCCTCTATTTCGGGGACTTTGGTTTATGTTTTCCTATATTATCTATGCATTGAGACACTATTTTATGTTATATTTGACTATGAGGGTAATACCGGTTACTTTGCCTTGGTCCCGGCTCTTTCTATGTTTTAGAGGTGTATGCTGGACAAGGTGTGTACTATGTATGAGCTGGACTCTTTACTTTTGACTTTGATGTTTATGCAAGTTTTTCCTTTAGTCTCATTGCCCTTACTTTTATTTTTCTATGTCTTTGTATGCTTCCGCAACCAAGGATGTGCGACGATATGCTAAGAGGCTTGTTTGGGGTCCCTTCGGGTTCCCCATTCGCCGTGTCACATCTAGGCCCTATCCTTAGGTCGTTACAATGATGATTAAAGAAATGTATGTATATGATATTATCTCTATAGTATTAGAAATTGAGCAAGCCTCACTCGTGAGGTTTTAGGCCTGAGTAATCTTGTTTATGTGTTTGAACCTCGATCACCTTGCTTGGGAGGTAGTAGGCTTGTGCAAACTTGTTGAGGGGTTTTTACCTCGACCGCCTCGCACGGGAGGTGGTAAACCCATGCAACCATATTGAGGGGTTTGTATCTTGATAACCATGTTGGGGGTTTGTACCTCATCAACCTTGTTGGATGGGTCTATACCTCATCAACCTTGTAGAGGGGTTTGTACCTAATAAACTAATTAAGGGGTTTGCACCTAATCAACTAATTAAGGGGTTTGTACCTCATTCGCCTCTCCAAGGAGGTGGTAGGCCTTGGTTATTCACTATTAATGGTCTCTCCTTACATATGTATTGCGATCTGTATAAACATGATTTTACGTCAAGCATCATCCATATATGCCATATTGCTACATGCTTATTCATTGCCTATGTTATGCATTTTTCTCATGGTGCTTATCCCTTGTTACATTGCATCCTACATTCTTAGTATACTCAAACATACTAATGCATACTTTATGCCTACGTGATATCACCGTGTAGGAACTCAACCCCACTTGATCACCCTCCTCCACGTGGCTAGTACGTTCTCTCTAAAGCTAGTTGGTGAGTCCTCCATTCTAGGGACAATATTTATGCTCTTATGTTATGTATTATGACTCTCTTCTTTATTGTATGTTTGACTATAAGGGTGAGCCCAGATGCTTGTCTTGGCCCCTGCTAAGTTCTACGATTAGAGATGTTATTGGACATGTTATATATAATGCTATGAGCTTGACTCTCTCTTGACTCTTGATGTTATGGTATGAACGATGTCCCTTAGCCCTGGTTATCCCTATTTACTGTCTCTTGTTGTATTTTATTGCTACTGTGAGCAAGGATGTGTAATGATATGTTAAGAGTCTTGCTTGGGATCCCTTCGAGTTTCTTATGCGTCGTGTCACATCTAGGACCTAGGCTTGGGTCGTGATAATGCTCCTCTTCATCCTTTGAATACACTAGAATATCATCAATAAACATGATCACAAACATATCAAGATACAGACTGAATACCCTATTTATCAAATCCATGAAAGACGCTGGTGTATTTTTCAACCCAAAAGACATGACCGAGAATTCAAAATGGCCATACCATATCCTAAAGGTTGTCTTTGAAACATCATTTTACCACACCTTCAATTGATGGTAAACCGATCTGAGATCTATCTTGGAGAAACAAGTAGTACCCTGAAGTTGGTCAAATAGATCATCTATCCTAGGGAGAGGTTACTTATTCTTTATCGTGACCTTGTTCAGTTGTCAGTAGTCTTTGCACATTCTGAGAGATGTATCTTTCTTACACACGAATAGGATAAAAGCACCCTAAGGAGAGATACTAAGCCTTATGAAACCTTTCTCTAGCAAGTCTTTCAATTTTTCTTTCAATTATTTCAACTCTACGGGGGCCGTTCCATAGGGTGGAGTTGAAATGGGTTGGGTATCGGGAAAAACATCAATCCCAAAGTCAATCTCCCTATCAGGAGGGATTCCAGGTAGATCATCAGGAAATGCCTCAAGAAACTCATTCACAATTGGGACTGACTCAAGAGTGGAAGATTCAACATCATCAGACTTAACTCACACGAGGTGATAAGTACAACCTTTGGAGATCAACTTTTTGGCTCCAAGATAAGAGATAAACTTGACCTTAGGTGTAGTAGAAGTCCCTTTTCACTCTAGAACAGGCTCATTAGGAAATTGGAACTTAGCAATTTAGGTTCTACAGTCAATAGAAGTATAACAGGCGTGAAGCCAATCCATGCCAAGTATTATACCAAAGTCAACCATCTCCAATTCTACCTAGTCAGCTAAGGTGTATCTATGATAAATGGATGCTATACAATCCCTATAAACTCTCTCAGCTAAGATAGACTCACTAATAGGAGTGGAAACAACAAAACATTCAAGCAACCACTCTGGAAGAATCCCAAACTTACTAGCCACATAAGGGGTCACAAAAGATAAAGTGGCACCCAGATCAAGCAATGCATAACAATCAAAGGTAAATACTTGAAGCATACTCGTAACAATATCTTGTGCAGCCTCCTGATCCTATTGATTACCTATAGCATAAAGGTTTTTCATCCCGTCTCCTGTACCTGTAATATTACCCCTCTGATGACTGCCAGCTGGGGGTGCTGTAGAGGACTGTGCTCTATTACTTTCTTCACTTCCTCACCTCTTTGGGCACTTATGTTGGAAGTGACCTGTCTGTCCATATAGGAAGCAAGCATCTAGCCCAAACGACACCTACCCAGATGGAGCTTCCCACAATTACCAAAGGTTGGATTTGCCTTTGGGCCTTGAGTCACACAGGCCTAAGAATGGGCACCCTGAGCCCTGAAATTCTGGAATCCATGAGACTTCTGATCATACCAGTTTGGTTAAATGAGCGCACTTACTATAGAAGGTGCATGATGGGATGATATTTTCTGGAAGTAGGACTTGTCACCCTTATTCTTCCTCTACTGGCTAGGCTCATGTCCTGCTGATTTTGCCTTTTTGTTCATCTACTCCTCCCTATCTCTTCTCTTATCCTCCTCTCTCTGCTGGGCATACACCATAATCTTGGAGATGTCCATTTGGGGATCAACAAGGATTCCTTGCACTTTTTCTACACATGCCTGCCCAAACTAGACACAAACCTCTTCATCTTGGGCCTCATGTCTTGGACCATCTTCGGAGCTTACCTAGACAACTTAATAAACTTAAGTCTATACTCCTTAACTGTCGTCCTCCTTGCTTCAAGTTCACGAACTCATCCACCTTCGCCTCCCTTAACTCTTTAGGAAAGAAATGGTCAAGAAAAGCAACTTCAAACATCTCCCACTCTACAAGCTCAATATCCTGACTTCTACTATCCTCCCATTGATTGTACCAAACATTAGCAACATCTTTCAAGAAGTAGGAGGCAAGCTCAACTCCCTCAATCTCAGTAACTTGCATAAATTTCAGGACCTTATACATCTCATCAACGAAATTATGCGGGTCCTCATCTACCTTCGACCCCATATACATAGGCAGGTTCATCCTTAAGAAATATCTGAGTCGGGTTGCAGCTGAGGACTCCCGTAGCTAGAACTAGGAGCTTGAGAACCCGACTATTACCCTGGAAGGCCACCAACTGAGTCAACATGGTGATGGCTTCCCTAAACTCTGCCTCGGTGCTGGGGACTAGCTGGGGTTGTGCAGGGGGCGCTTGTGGGACCTCAGTAGTCCTGGTAGGCCATCCCCGTCTCCCCATCTTTGTTTAGACCGGGGCCTCAGGTTAGGTGTTCTCAGCAGCTGGGGTTGAGGCATCTCTTTGAGCAACTGTTCTCTTTGGCGGCATTTTCTACAATACATATATCGCACGAATCAAAAGGCGATTCTTCATAGAGTTAAACTCTATCGCACGAATTCAGATCATAGGAGAAGGGTAACACTTCCTAATGTCCTATAACCTCTTGCTTATGAAGTGTGGTTCACAACACCTATAAATAAGAGTCTACTAAACACACCTTCATAGACTTCCTTGGACACTCGAACTCTAGGCTTTAATACAAAGTTTGTCGTGCCCTGGGAGGGTACCCTAGTATCACGACCCAGGTACTGTGATTAGTGCCGATTGGGAACCCACACAGACACTAAACCGGATTTCCAACTATAATAGCTAAGGAATCTATCAAAATTTCGGCAGAGTTTCCTCTGTTTTACTGAC
>JAABOM020059106.1:0-13166 GCA_011800125.2 Solanum clarkiae
AAGCTGCTGGATTTATTTCTCGCAGGTGAGGTTAGTTAATAGAACAGAGGAAACTCTGCCGAAATTTCGGCAGGTTTTCAGATCGGATAAATTGGGAATTTCAGGTTATTATGCGTCAGGGTGTCCCTATCGGGCACTGGTCACGATCCTAGGTTGGGCTGTGACATAAAATCTACTTGAGCAACTAATTTAAAAATATTAATCTTTTAGATAGTAAGGCAAATATTTCAATGATTAATGCTAGCAAAATATAGGTCAAAGTGCTATAATAATATATTTTACGAATGATTTATTTTTAAAATAAACAAAATAACAAGACATATTAGGCCCTTTAAACTATCTAGTTTATTTATTTATTTATATATAAAAAAGTCAATCCATGAACAATCAAGGACAAGTTGTAATTATACTCATCATGCATGGGTAAATAATAATAGTCATATAAAATATCTACTAATTTGCTCACTCCAAATTTCTATTCTAAAAAATTAAATTTATTTATATATGAAAAGTCAATCAATGAACGACCAAGGGCAAAGTTGTAATTATACTCATCATGCAAAGTAAATATTAATAGTCATATAAATATCTACTAATTTGCTCGCTCCAAATTTCTATTCTTAAAGATTTAAAAAAACACTTAAACACAACTTAATTCTAGAAACATCATCTAGATTTATTTTCTATTTTTTATCGATCCAATTTTAGCCTTCACTATTTAAAATTAAGTTAATTTTTTCAATATAGTTTTTAAAATATATTTAATTATAAAAAATCATGTTTCTGATAATTTTACAACTCAAATGATTAATTTTTTTTTTTTAGAAAAACATGAGAATATAATATATATTACTTTTGCCTTTCTAAAATATCAGTCAAAATTTTCTTTTGAAAAGTCAAATAATGTTAACTTTGATCAATACATGTATTTTTTTTATTTGGTCTTATAATTTTTATTTTAAAATTATTTCATATGTCATTATAATTCATAAAAAGGCCTTTAAAAATTACCAATTATCTAGATAGAAAATTTACAAACATAACTTATGATTTGAAACTATATATAGTTTCTTTTTCACTAGAGACATAAGTGACGTAAATACTTTTAAGTTTGTATTCATCGAATTATATTGATAAAATGTTTAAAATAAATAATATGATGCTAATAAAGTAAAAATTAATAGTATTCCAATAAATTTTATTTTATTCTTAAGATAGTCAAATTAAATATATTTTATTCTAATATTTTATCATTTTGTGATATACAAAAAAAATTAAATGGAATTGTGATTGTGTGTGTTGGAACACAATTAGTATTTTAGTGTTATTTGATAACATAAATCAATTGCTCGGCTTAATACATTAATAGCCCGTTAAATTTGTTAGTAAAATTCGTTTCAACACTTGAACCACAATTTGTTCTAAATGAACACCTAAATTGTAACACCCCATAAAATTTACCAAAATGCCCCTAGAATGTAATTTTGCGTATAATGTCTTTCAAAGCTCCGATAGGAAATCCGAGATTGGTTTTGCGATCAGCGCGAAAAATCGAGTGAGAATATGGTCTCAATCCGATTTTAGAGCAACCGGGTCAAAAAATAATTTTCTCAAGTTTAACCAAAAACAGTGAGGGTGCGCGACAGGGTCGCAACACAGAATCATCGTGGACCCACACTTATGTTTTTTTCTTCATTTTTGATGGAGGTTGAAATTTTTGAAAATACACTAGTGTGGGATGGGTCCACGTCGCGGACCAGTGCAATTTTGGTGAAGAGTTTTATTAAAATTTCGGGAAGGGTATTCTGGGTATTCCGAACCTATTTTAATACAAAACGTGCTTTAACTCCTTTAATTCGTATGAATGGTTCAAACCCATTATTTTTCTAAGTCTACAAACGGGAATTCTGAGAGGAGAAGAAGAAAGAGTTGAGGGTTTCGAAGTTCGGGTCCAAGTTCTTGAAGAACAGTTGATAATCCTTCATCCCAGGTATGTAAAGGCTACCAAGAACGTGACATTGTTCTCCCATGTGCCCCTTAATTGATTTAGGCTGAATAGCTGAATATGCTGGGTCTATTTTGTGATATCTTGAAAGTAATCTAGAAAACTATCTTTTATTTTTACATATCTTCTTAGACCGATGACCATCATACTCTGAATTAACTGTTTACATGTATTATTATATGAATGTGTATCTACCCTACATGATTTCCTTGTTAAAGACTTCAAGAATGAACTTAGGGTAATGTCTTCTTAACTACGTGGCCAACATAGGAGAGGATTGGACCGTGAAAGCAGATGTTTCCTTTGTCCCTCAGAGGACTTGATAGACTTTCTTTGGGATCCCCTGATAGTATCGTCCTTTACCCCGACAAGGTACTAGGCGGATGTGAAAACGACATCTCTTCGTTGTATCATCACCAGCTCATAGGTGGTAGTTGTCAAATAGAGAAACTCTCAGATAGGTTTCATGTTGATAGTACTCTAAGGTTGATGTGATAGTATGAGTCTTAATTGATGGTGATGTGATGGAGTCCCGTCCCTTATTCCGAGTTGAGACTGAGTGACGGATGAGTTGATGCCATATTATATTGTCTTACCCGTATTGTCTAGTTTAACCTGTTTTACATACAGTATATCCCACATACTAATTCTCTTTTGGCACTGCATCATTTTATGATGTAGATTCTGTAGACAGAGGACTTTAGCAGGCGAATCGTTGAGGCTAGCAGATTCCCAGATAGAGACTTGGTGAGTCCTCCCCTGTATTCGGAGGATGCCCGTATTTACCTTTTCCTATTGCTTCAAGTTATTTCATTTGATATGATATCCATGACCTGTCATGGTACCTTCTTAGATATTAGTTATAGACGCTTCATAAACATAGACAGATGATAATTGATGTTGGGGTCTTTTCCCTTATTTCCTTTTTATATTGAGATTGCTATTTTGTTCTTATTCCATATGATAGACGTAGTGATAACATTGTAGCCCACTAATAACCCTCTAAATTATTGAATGTTGTCCACTAATGTACTGATTGAATGAGTGTGATTAGACTAGGTAGTTTGCTTGGGGACTAGCAATAGTCTCCGAGTGCCAGTTACGCCTTGGGTACCCTTCCGGGGCGTGAAAAACTTGGTGTTAGAGCACAGAGTTTGAGTGTTCTACAGAGTGTATGAAGCCGTGTCTAGTAGAGTTTGCTTATGGGTATGTTGTGCACCACACTTCCTAAGAAGGAGGTTATAGGACATTAGGAAGTATTACCCTTCTTCTTTGCTCTAAGTTCGTGCGATAGAGTTTCACTCTATGAACAATCTCAATCTAATTCATATGTTATACGTATTGCAGAAAATGCCGCCAAAGAGAACAGTTGCTCAGAGAGATGCCTCAACCCCAGCCACTGAGAACACCTAACTCAAGGTCCCAGTTCAGACGGAGATGAGGATGCGGGGACGAGGCTTGCTAGGACTGCTGAGGTCCCACAGGCGCCCCCTACATAGCCCTAGCCAGCTCCCAGCACAGATGCAGAGTTTAGGGGAGCCATCACTGTGCCGACTTAACTGGTGTCCTTCCAGGGTAACAGTCAGTGTCCTCAAGCTCCTAGCTCTAGCTCACAAGAGTCCTCAGCTACAACTCAACTCAGAGATTTCTTGAGGATAAACCCGCTAGTGTATACGGGGTCCAAGGTTGAGGAGGACCTGCAGAACTTTATTGATGAAATGTATAAGGTCCTGAAAGCTATGCACGGTAATGAGATCGAGGGAGTTGAGCTTGCCTCCTATGAGCTGAGGGATGTTACTTATGTCTAGTACAACCAATGGGAAGATAGTAGAGGTGAGGATGTTGAGCCTATAGAGTGGGAGGAGTTTGAAACTACTTTCCTTGACCATTTCTGTCCTTAAGAGTTGAGGGAGGCGAAAGTTGATGAGTTCGTGAACTTCAAGCAAGGAAGGATGACAGTTAAGGAGTACAATCTTAAGTTTATTAAATTGTCCAGGTATACTCCGAAGATGGTGCAAGACATGAGGGCCAAGATGAGGAAGTTTGTATCTAGCCTGGGTAGACATGTGCAGAAGGAGTACAAAGCAGCTCGGGCATGGACATCTCCAGGATCATGGTGTATTCCCAACAGACAGAGGAGGATAAGGATAAGAAGAGAGATAGAGAAGAGTAGATGAACATAAATGCAAAATCAGCAGGATATGAGCTTAGCCAGCAGAGGCAGAATAAGGGTGACAAGTCCTACTTCCGGAAAATACAATCTCATCATGCACCTTTTTTAGTGAGTGCGCCCGTTCAACCAAACAGGTATGATCAGAAGTTTCATGGTTACCAGAATTACAGGGCTCAGGGTGCACAATCTCAGGCTAGTATGACTCAAGGTTTGAAGGGAAAAACACCTTATGATAAGTATGGTAAGCTCTATGTGGGTGAGTGTCATGTGGGTAAGGATGTTTGCTATTCGTGTGGACAGACTGGTCACTCCCAGTTTGAGTGTCCAAAGAGGAGGCGAGGTGAAGGGAGCAGCAGAGCACAGTCCTCCGCAGTACCCCCAGCGGGCAATCATTAGAGGGACACTACTACTGGTGCAGGAGACAGGACGAACCATCTTTATGCTATGGGTAATCGACAGGATCAGGAGGCTACACCAGATGTTATTATAAGTATACTTTGAGTCTTTACTTTTGATTGTTATGCATTGCTTGACCCGGGTGCCACTTTATCTTTTGTGACTCCTTATATGGCTAGTAAATTTGGGACTCTCCCAGAGTGTTTGCTTGAGTCTTTTGTTGTTTTCACTCCTACTGGTGAGTCTATCTTAGCTAAGAGGGTTTATTGGGATTGTATAGTATCCATTTATCATAGAGATACCTTGGTTGACTTGGTAGAATTGGAGATGGTTGACTCGATGTGATACTTGGCATGGATTAACTTTACGCCTATTATGCCTCTATTGACTGTAGAACCTGGATTGTTAAGTTTCAATTTCCTAATGAACTAGTCATAGCATGGAAGGGGAGTTCTGTTGCACCGAAAGGAAAATTTATATCATATCTTAGAGCCAGAATGTTGATCTCCAAAGGTTGTATGTACCGCCCCGTGCGAGTTAAGTCTGATGATGTTGAGTCCCCCACTCTAGAGTCAGTCCCGATTGTGAATGAGTTCCCCAAAATGTTTTTCTAAGGATCTGCCTGGAGCTCTCCTCACAGGGAGATTGACTTTGGGATTGATATTCTCCCTGAGACCCAGCCCATTTCAATTCCACCTTATAGAATGACCCCCGCTGAATTGAAAGAGTTGAAAGAACAATTGAAAGACTTGTTAGAAAAAGGTTTCATAAGACCTAGTGTTTCTCCTTAGGATGCTCTTGTCCTGTTTGTGCATAAGAAAGATGGGTCTCTCCGAATGTGTATAGACTATTGTCAACTGAACAAGGTCAGGATAAAGAATAAATACCCTCTTCCCAGAATAGATAATCTATTTGACCAACTTCAAGGTGCTACTTGTTTCTCCAGGATAGACCTCAGATCGGGTTGCCATCAGTTGAAAGTGAGGGAAAGTGATAATTCCAAAGATAGCCTTTAGGACACGGAATGACCATTTTGAGTTCTTGGTCATGTCTTTTGGGTTGACAAATGCACCTACAACTTTCATGGATTTGATGAATAGGGTATTCAGACCGTATCTTGATATGTTCGTGATCGTGTTCACTAATGGTATTCTGATGTATTCAAAGGATGAAGAGGAGCATGCTAATCATCTTAGCATGGTTTTGTAAATGCTCAAAGACTATGAGTTGTATGCAAAATTCTCAAAGTGTGAGTTTTGGCTCAAGTCCGTGGCTTTCCTAGGCCATGTAGTTACAGGAGATGGTATTCGAATAGATACTCAGAAAATTGAAATGGTTAAGAACTGGCCTAGACCAAATTCTCCAATGGAAATAAGAAGCTTCTTAGAATTGGCAGGCTACTATAATATATTTGTTGAGGGCTTCTCTTCTCTGTCAGCACTATTGACTAAGCTAACTCAGAAAAGGTCAAGTTTCAGTGGTCTGAGGAATGTGAAAAGAGTTTCCAAGAGTTAATGACTAGATTGACTACAACACCAGTTTTAACCTTGCCAGATGGGACAGGAGACTTCTTGATATACTGTGATGCATCCAGAGTTGGACTGAGTTGTGTGTTGACGCAGAGAGGGAAGGTGATAGCTTATGATTCCACACAACTTAAGATCCATGAGAAGAATTATCCAACTCATGATCTCGAGTTGGAAGTGGTCGCATTCACACTTAAGATCTGGCCTCACTATCTGTATATAGTGCATGTGGACATGTTCACTGACCACAAGAGCTTACAATACGTGTCCATCTAGAAGGAGCTCAACTTGCGACAGAGGAGATGGTTGGAATTGCTCAAAGATTATGATATGATCATCCTCTACAACCCAGGTAAGGCTAACATTGTTTCTGATGCTCTTAGCAGGTTTTGTATAGGTAGCACGACCCATGTGGAGGAAGGATAGAGAGAATTAGCTAAGGAAGTTCATAGATTGGCTCGGCTGGGAGTGCAACTTCAGGAGAACAATGAAGGTGGGGTCAATGTTCAGAATGAGCCTACTTCATCCTTAGTGTCAGAAGTGAAGGAAAAGCAAGACCAACACCCTGTCATGTTCCAATTGAAAGAAGTGATTCACAAGCAAAAGATGATGTTCTTCTCTAAAAGGGGAGATGGGGTGTTCATATACCAGGGTAGATTGTGTGTGCCCATGCTGATGGTGTTCGAGAGAGGATCACGGATGAAGCTCATAGATCTAGATATTTTATTCATCTTGGTTCCACCAAGATGTACCACGACTTGAGAGAAGTCTATTGGTGGAATGGAATGAAGGAGGACATTGCTGAATTTGTCTCTATCCCAATTGTCAACATGTCAAGGTTGAACATCAGAGACCATATGGATTGGCTCAAAACTTCGATATTCTTGAGTGGAAGTGGGAGATGATCAACAAGAATTTTATTATCGATTTACTAAGATCCCGAAAGCAGCATGATTCGATATGGGTGATTGTGGATAATATGACTAAATCAACCCACTTCTTGGTAATCAAGACAACTAATATGACTGAGGAATATGCTAAGATATACATTCGTGAGATTGTGAGGTTATATGGGGGTCCCTTGTCCATCATCTCGAACAAAGGAGCTCAATTCACCTCTCAATTTTGGAGATCTTTTCAGAAGGGATTGGGTACGAGAGTGAATATGAGCATAGCCTTCCACCCTCAGATAAAGACACCATTCAGACTTTGGAGGATATGTTGAGTGTGTGTGTCATCAACTTCAAAGGAAATTAGGATGATCCTCTGGCCTTGATTGAATTTGCGTACAACAACAACTACCATGCCAGCATTCAGATGGCCCCTTATGAGGCATTATATGAGAGGAGATGTTGATCACCGATTGGCTGGTCTGAAGTTGGCGAAGCTGTGTTGATTAGATCTGATCTTGTCCACCAGTCTATGGAGAAGGTGAAAGTCATTAGGGAAAGGTTGAAGATGTCACAATCATCAAAAGTCTTATAATGATGTGAGGAGAAGGAACTTGGAGTTTGAGATGGATTATTGGGTGTACTTGAAGGTGTCACCCATGAAGGGTGTCTTGAGATTCAATAAGAAGGGTATGTTAAGTCCATGTTATATCAGACCGTAGCAGATTATGAGGACGATTAGGAAGGTCGTTTATGAGCTAGACTTGCCTTTCGAAATAGATGGAGTTCATTCGGTGTTTCACATTTCGATGTTGAAGAAGTGTTTGGGGGATCTGCGTTGGCAATTCCTATTGAGAGTATAGGAGTCAAGGATAGCCTGTCCTATGAAGAAATTTTAGTCCAAATCCTTGATCGACAAGTTCACAAGCGGAGGAATAAGGAGATAGCCTCCGTCAAAGTTCTATGGAAGAACCAATTTGTGGAGGAAGCAACGTGGGAAGCTCCGGAAGCGATGAAAATCAAATACCCGCACCTATTTGTGCCGAATGATGATGATGTCGAAGGTAATATTCCTATCCTTAACACTATTGTAGTTCCCATTCTTGAGTTCATGTCCTAATTCTATTCTTGAGTCTAAGACAGATGTAGATAAGTGATGGATAGTTGAGGGTTTGAGAGTTCTCAAGTGAGGTGTGAGATAAGTTTTGAGACTACTCGTGCTTTATTCTACCTTTTCATCATTCGAGGACGAATGATCCCAAGGGGGAGATGATATAACACCTCATAAAACTTACCAAAATGTCCTTAGAATGTAATCATGTGCATAATGCATCTTTGAAAGCTTTGATAGGAAATTTGAGACCGAATTTGCGATCAGCGCGAAAAATCGAGTGGGGAGATGGCGTTGACCTGATTTTAGAGCAATCAGATCGAAAAATAATTTTCGCAAGTTTAACCAAAACTAATAAGGGTGCGCGACAGGGCCGTGATGTGGACCCATCGCGGACCTACACTTATATTTTTTTCTTTATTTTTGATGGAGGTTGAAATTGCCCAAAATACACTGGTGCGCAATGGATCCATGTCTCGGACCAGTGCAATTTTAGTGATGAGTTTTTTTAATTTTGGAAAGGGTATTTTCGTTATTCCCAACCTATTTTAATATCTCAAAATATGTTTTAACTCCTTTAATTCGTACGAATGGTTTAAACCCATTATTTTTCTAAGTCTACAAAAGGGAGTTATGAGAGAAGAGGAAGAAAGAGTTGAGGGTTTCGAAGTTCGGGTCCAAATCCTTGAAGAAAAGTTGGTAATTCTTCATTCCAGGTATATAAAGGCTACCCAAAACATGGAATTGTTCTCCTATTGCCCCTTGATTCATTTAGATTAAATAGTTGAATGTGATGGGTCTAGTCTGTGATATCTCGAATGTAATCTTGAAAACTATCTTTAATTTTTACATATTTTCTAGACTGATGACCATCATACTCTAAATTAACTATTTACATGTATTATTGTATGATAGTGTATCTACCCTACATGATTTCCTTGTTAAAGACTTCAAGAATGAACTTAGGAGTAATGCCTAAAGCCTTGATTGTCTGGGTGTATTGATTTATGTGGAATGTGTCCTAAGATGAGTACAGTGATGGCTGAATTTGATGAAAGTAGTGTCCTTAGAGTTTAAACGAGATTGAGATAGAGTTTGAAAGGGTGATCCTATTCCTTGAGTTGATAGGGGTCAGATGAGATAAGGTCCTTGTCTTAGGGAGGTTGGTTGTATAACCATCCTAATGTTGATAGACTTATAAGCATGTCAAGTCCTGGGATGAGTATTAGAACCAAAATGGGTAAGAATAATTCCCACTCGCACTCATTAACTACGTGGCCAGCATAAGAGAGGATTAGACCGTGAAATCGGATGTTTCCTTTATCCCACAGAGGACTTGATAGACTTTCTTTGGGATCCCCTGATAGACTCGTCCTTTACTCTGGCAAGGTACTGGGCGGATATAGAAACGACATCTCTTCGTTGTGTCATCACCGGCTCATAGGTAGTGGTTATCGATTAGAGAAATTCCTAGATAGGTTTCATGTTGATAGTACTCTGAGGTTGATGTTATAGTATGAGTCTTGATTCACGATGATGTGATGGAGTCCTGTCCCTTATTCCGAGTTAAGACTGAGTGACGGATGAGTTGATGTCATATTATATTATCTTGCCCGTATTGTCTACTTTAGCCCGTTTTACATACAATACATCCCACATACTAACACCCCTTTGGTGCTGCATCATTTTATGATGCATATTCTGTAGACAGAGGACTTCAGCAGGTGAATCATTGAGGCTCGCAGATTCCCAGATAGAGACTTGGTGAGTCCTCCCCTGCATTCGGAGGATGCCCTTATTTCTCTTTTCCTATTGCTTTGAGTTATTTCATTTGATAGTAGTAGCCATGCCTTGTCATGGTAACTTCTTAGACATTGGTTGTAGAGGCTTCGTAGACATAGACAGATGATAGTTGATGCTGAGGTCTTTTCTCCTGTTTCCTTTTTATATTGAGATTGCTATTCTGTTCTTATTTCATATGATAGAATAGTAATAACATTGTAGCCCACTGATAGCCCTCTAAATTCTTGAATGTGTTTCGCTAATGTACTGATTGAATGAGTGTGATGGGACTAGGTGGGTCCTTAGGAACTAGCAATAGTCTCCGAGTGCCAGTTACGCCTAGGGTACCCTCCTGGGGTGTGACATAAATACATAATACAATATTCATATGTGACATTTTTTGTTCAAATTTTGAAAAAAATTTTTGTATGCATGTTCACAAATGTCTATTAGATATTTATGTTAACCATATAAAATATTTCATTTTATCTGAAATACTTTAGAGGTGTAACATATTTTATATCCAACATATTGTAATCATATAAAATATATTAAAATATAAATTTTGTATAATGATTCAAACTATATAAAATTTGAAATATATTAGTCCAAATGAATATTATGTATTAATATAATTGGGTTAATTAGGTCCAATAAAATGTGAATTTAATTAAAAGCCCAAATTCATTTATTTGGGCTACAAAAGATGACCTACTTCATTGGGCTCAATGTCCTCTCATCCTAGAGGCCCACTTGATGCCACGTGCCAGGTGATGTGGCGTGCCAAGTCAAATAAAGAAATCAATAGGATCATGCCATGTGTCAAAATGACATGACATTCCTATCTAAATCAAATGCCAATAAATATGTCCCACATGTACAAGTGATGTGTCTCAACAATCAAACATTGTCATGTCACTTGAAAGGAGTCCTATTCTTATCACTTTTCCTGCACCATGTCACCTTAAATCTGATTGGCTAAAAGAAAGCCTGATTCCATTATAACTCAAGGAAACATATTCTTATCATTTTTCGTGTGCCATGTCACCTTAAATTTGATTGGCGGAAGAAGGTCTGGTTCCATTATGACTCCTCTATTCTATAACTTTATAAAGGGGTCCTCATAATTTAGAATTGACATCAAGAATTCTAACAAGAATCCAAAGAGAGCTCGTAGATCAAACATTCAAATTTCTCTACAAGCAACAAGAAGAATTCAAGAAATCAAGAAATCAAGCATTCAAGCATTCAAGTTCAAGAACGCATAAAGATCAAGATCAACGTATTCAAGAACAAGCCCAAAAGCCTTTGGATTCAAGTACAAGTCAAGATTAAGTTCAAGAACAAATCCATATCAAGGTCAAGTTCAAGATCATCAAATCCATATAACAAGATCAAGACCACCGAATTCAAGATCAAGCCTAAAAGTCCTTGAATTCAAGTACAAGTCAAGATCAAATCTACCAAGTTTTTCAAAATTCAAAAACAAGCTAAAGAGCCCTTGAATTTATATTTGAAAAGGCGAATCAAAAGGTTCATAGAGATTGTAGAACTCACTACTTAAAATAAAATACTATGATTGTAGCAATATTTTTCATTCCTTGATTATTATTTTCTCGACGCGAATTTTATTGTCATACACATATATTTGTTCAATTCAATTTTTATGTTTTACATAATATTAAAATGAATATTAGATTAGATAATCTTTTAATGTTGGTTGTGGCAACTTAAATAAGTTATATAAGTTATTTTTTTAATTATATAGAAAACATAAAAAGAAAATTCAAAGTGTAATGCCCATTGTGGCTCTCTGGTATTTATATGAAAATATTCAAATTTAATTTATTATTTAATAATATGATTAATCACATATAAATACAATTTAAGACCTTAACATTGGGCTCTTAACGAGCCCTTTTCGTATATATATATTATCATATAAAAAAAGAAAAAATATGTATAACTCAAGAAGACTTTATATTACTCAGCATATCAATATTTTTCTTATTTAATAGACAGAACAAATATATTATATTTTGTATTAGATTTAAGCTTTTTCACTGCCCTAGATTTTGTCATGATCTCAAACTTAATTTGAGAAAAAATTATATTGATTTTATTCAATTTTTATATATTTAATTGTGAGAATAATTTTATGCCTGAATTATAAATATAGATTTTAATTAAATTTATGAGCAAAATTCTAATTCATGAGTAAGATACTACAATCTGATTGCAATTATATATTGCATATAACTCTTCTTATTTTTCAGTTGGTAGAGATAATCAAACATTAATTTGTATGTGTTGTTAATTAGATTACTTAACATGATAGTCAAATCATATTAATTTTATCAAATCAAAAATCAAGATCTTAAGCTTAATTTGAGGAAAAATTATATTATTTTTATTCAATTGTAATGTACTAAATTGTGAGCATAATTCTCAGTCTCAAATGATATATATATTATACACAAAATATTATGAGCGAAATTCTAAATCGTGAGTGAGAAATATATATTTATCAATATGAGTACAAATATTGCAAATAACTATTTTTATTTTTCAGTTGGGAGAGATAATCAAACATTAATTTGTATTAACTATCAATTAGATTACATAACATGACAGTCAAATCATATAGCTTAAACTATAAATTATAATCTACTCAGTAATAAATTCTTGTGAAAATTTCTGGCTATAATTAATAACGTCATCTTGCTTTAATCAAACACTTTAGATACAAAAGAAAAACATATTTTTACTTTGAAGAAAAAGTTCATACATAATATTATAATCATGAGCTTCACAAAGATTTTATTGGTAATTTTTCTCCTTGTGTCTGTTTCAACAAATGTTGAAGCTATTGGTGATGAAAAACTGACTTGCAGGCAAAAATGTGTATTTGCATGTATCATAAGTAAAACACCCAGTTGCCTTGACAATTGTTTAAAACAATGTCACAACAATATATTTTCTGAAAAATTGAATGTTGCTCCAAATTTAAAGAAGGTATAACTTTATTTCAATAATTTTTTATTTTAAAAATTATTTATGTTAATATATCACTTAATTTGTGACATATATTTTGATGAATTTCATGTTGATTCAAAGCTAATGAATGTTCTAGTAGTGAAAATGAAAGAATCTAAAAGTAATATTTGTGTTGTGCCATATTACTCTATATGTATTGATTTACATTTTATTTAAATGAAGGGGAGTAGTAGTTCGTGGAATTGCAAAAATTAAAATATTTTTTTTCTTGTTTAATTGTCACGCC
>JAABOM020059107.1:0-13164 GCA_011800125.2 Solanum clarkiae
TTCTGCAATTTACCAACCCCCCCCCCCCCCTTCGAGAGATAAGTAGATTAATTCATCCAAATCGCTTAGAATTACTCCAGGGCTAGACTATATTCCCCATGAGATCAACTCTAACCTCTGTTACGTTCTACATTTAGATAGCAACTACTTATACCTTCAGTGAGAGATATAGTTTGGGTAGCATCATTGATGTCCTTTGCACCTGCATCATTTTACAATGTAGACACAGGTGACAGAGTGTAATGACACTCCAGGGCATTTATGTGGTTCTGCAAGTATTTTATTAGTTTGAGAATTCGCATAATAATATCTCGCTAGTTGTGACTTATTAACACATGTTTTTCAATTGTTAGGTGATATGTTCGACATTTATGCAGTATTTTGAGTTAAACGAGAGAGTGTAATCGTAACGTTGAATATTCTGGAAAAGTCCTAGTAAATAGCCTCACAGTGGAATTCTGACGATTCCATAAGCTCCTGAATAGCAAATTTAGGCTACGAGCATGTTCAGTGCAATCATATCATGTTTTGAAAATTTAGCCTCCGAAATAGGTTAATAGTTGACTGTGGGTGATGTCTTTGGGAAACTACTCCAATTGGAAATTCTGACTGCACCATTGGATCCGAAATGTCAAGCTTGGTCTAAAAGGACCTTTTGTTTGATTATCGCGATGTTCGGGTGTATTTTGGTCCCTTCTGTAAACTTCGATATTGGGAAATGGAATCCATATAGGGATAAAATGACCTATGGTGGGAATTTCAACTACACCACTATGTCTGGAATGTCATTTCCGATTAGATTTCATGTATAAATTATATTTTTGTGACTTTAGATGAGGTCAGAGCATCGAAATTAAATTTAAGCAGTTCCTAAAAGTTAAAGACGGCACAGGCAATGTGGACAAATCATAGCCTGCCACGTGGTAAAGGCGGTCAAGTGCATATGTCTTCCAGAATTGTTTCCAGATTGCGGAAGAACCGATCAAAACTTTGATCAATGATTTATTTCTCGTTTTTTATTGGATTTGGACAATTCAAAATCCTAACTTCTATATTTTTCTGAAAGGAACACCATGGGAGCTTCAGAAACTGATTTTGACACGTCGTTTGAGATAGAATCTGATGTTTTTCTGCTGCATATTGAATAGTTTTGTTCAGAAACTTTGAGTGTGATTTCTTCCTTGTAAAGTCAGATTTTGGCACAATTTTGGTGTATTCTATTCATTATTGCATGGCGTACATTGCAATTAATTGATAGCACTTTGTATGGTGCAGAAATATGATTTTAGCTGCGAAACGACCCCAAAAAGTGCCCAAAAATGTGCGTCAAAAGTGTCTAGAATCGTAATTCTCATATATCTCAAAATCCGTGTATGATACCAAAAATTTGACTTCATATTCTCTTTCAAAGGGAAAAATTGAGTGGGGAATCTGTCTAACCCCAATTTTAGAGCAACCGTATCAAAATTCAAAATTTTAAAGTGAATGATTTCTACTGTCCAGGCGTGCCCCTGGCGCGATGCGCCAGGGGCACGAAGACCCTATTTTTTTGGTCAGTTTTCTTATCCCAGTCCAAGGCTTTTGGGTCTTGGACCTAAGTCCTCCCATGTATGAAAATACCTATACTTAGCCATATTTCACCTTCATATCATACAAAATATTCCCCAATACTCTCTCAACCACTAAGACAAATATTTCACCTGAAAGTTCATGTGCCAAATCTCATCTAGATCTTAAGGATTTCACTCAAGCTTCAAGTCTCCATTTCCAATCTTTATCAAGTGATTCTCCAAATTAAGGTATGTGGGTTTCAACTATTGGGTCCTTTCATCCATGGTGCCCAAGCTTCCTTTTTTACCTACATTACATGTTTCTAAGTTCATTTTACTTATGGGCCTTCTATTATGAACTTGTCTATGAACTTTGTTGTGGTTTTTTAAAAGTGTGACTGTTTAAGCGTGTTTTGAGCTATGAATCTTAGATCTATCTTCAGATCTCATGAAGGTTCTTGATGTATGTTACATGAGGGTATTACCAAGTTTTGGTCGATAGCTTTCCATCAAGTTTTCTTGCATGATTTCACACTTGATTTGCATGATTTTACATTGGCATATGAGTTAAGTGACTTTATGATGATGAAAAGGTGATATGTATGTGTTCATTTCATGAGAAGTATCTATTGTGTTGTGAGTTGACCATAGCCAACTGAGAGGTGATGCCTCAACCACCTAGGATAGGGGTGCTAAGCCATCAACCAATTGAAGGGTTGGTACCTCAATCGCCTGGGTTGGGGGTGGTAAGCCATCAAAAAATTGAGGGGTTGGTACCTCAATCATCTCGGATGGGGGCGGTAGGCCATCAACCAATTGAGGGGTTGGTACCTCAATCACTTCTAAGAGGTGTTCTACCTTACATTCCAAGTACTAAGTTGTTAAATCTATGATGATGGTCTATTCTTACACATGTAAGATGTTACGTATATAGGCATGTTTACTTCAAGCATCATTCATACATGACATATTGTTATTATGTTATCCATTGCTTATGATATTGTATTTTGCCACATTGCCTACCTCTTGTTGCATTGCATCCTACATACTTAATACATTTAAACGTAATAACGCATACTCTATGCCAATATGATATTACTATGTAGGAGCCGGAGCTCCCATTGATTCTCTTCCACGTGGCTAGACGGATTGTTCAAGTTAGTTTTTGGTGAGTCCTCAAGTTCGGGACAATATCTTTCTTCTCTCAAGCTTATGTTTAGACTATATCTTGTGAATTTAGATTACCTATTGTCATTATTATAAGAGTGAGCCCGGTTGCTTATCTTAGCCCCCACTAAGTTCTATGTTTGGAGGTGTTGTTGGACAAGTGTGTAATGATTCTATAAGCTTGACTCTCTTTGACTCTCTTGATGTTTTATGAAATGAAGGTTTTCTATTATTCCCTACGCTCTTATTTCTATTCTTTTATTGTGTTTAATTGCTTCCGCGACCAAGGATGTTTAATGATATGTTAAGAGGCTTGCTTGGGGTTCTTTCGATTTCCCCATGCTCCATGTCACATCTAGGCCTTAGTTTGGATCATGACAAGCTGTTGGTATTTTAGAAAATTTTAGTTATGATATTTCAGTTGTTTCTTATTGGAATTAAGTGAAATTCTAGTCTAAACTGTACCACTTTTCTATATCTACATGGTAATATTATTGGATTCTATTAATTTGATTGTATAATTAGGAAATTTGGCTGAGAAGTTGTTGTGCATATATGTTATTTTTTAATAAGAAATGTCATTTGTTTCTAGGCTGTTTCTGATTATTTTGAGCCTTGTTTTAAGCTCAATATTTGGGGGTAGACTTAGGCTAACATGAGGATCATTTTATGGGGATAGGTTTGGTATTTCGGGCATGAGCCCCACTTTCTTTGTTTTAGTCGCAATTGACTTATTCTCTCCTATTTCTCGATATATTAAAGTTATAATAACCGTGTTTATATTATGATTCATATTTTGACAGTTGAGCAGCATTTGGAGGTGGTTAGATAGGGTAAAACTCGTGTAGACTGATCCGGAGCACGTGAATTCTCCTTTTAGGTAGTCTAGGTTTTGCTTACCTCTAGACCTAAGCTAAAATACACGTATATTGTGAGTTGTTTGTGGTTGGAAGTCCTGAGTAAGATAGATAAATATTTCGTGGGGCTGATTGTTAGTTATATTTCTTGCTATATATTTTAACATTATTGTCATGACTTATTAATATCCACTTTCCAATGTAGTCATTGTACATAGTACATGGGGTAATTACAGTTATTTTTGGGTTACTTGTGGTTGTTCTGGCACTGTTGAACTACGAAAAGGTCTAGTAAAGGCTGGATATGGGCTACTGTCCTGAGACAAGTATGTATTTTGGCTTAACTCCTATCTATATGAATGTCTATCATGATGCATCTGAGATATGCCGACTGTGAAGATGTTTGTTGATTATATACCGTACTGTGGATTGACTCTGGTATAGACATGATTTTGATGGTCCAATTTGTTCAGGATACCTATGATACATCCATACATTGGACTGATTCTGGTACAGATATGACTACTGCATTTGGTTGTTTTGGATACTTGTGATATACCAGTTAGTTACCTTTTGGGTCTGAGACCTCAGTGATTAAATATTAGGGGCTAGGCCTCGCTGATTATTTTTTTAGGTTCGAGACCCACATTTACTCAAGGTACTTATGATTGACTGAAACGTGGTATATTTGGCTTTGGGTAGGCATGAATCTACATTAGTCTACGAGATATATAATTCTGTATATGTCTATTAGTCCTTGTGCACTTGTTATCCTTATTTGAGGCTGGGGTTAGTTAGCGTTATCTGAGGGATAGTAACATATGGATATGTGGGCTAGATTATGTGGTATATATATGTTATGAGTCTTATCACCTACGTTCACTCTGGCCACGATATGACTTTGGTGTTTCGTATCTAGACAAATCGGTTGAGTGAGGGACTGTTCTGATACCTGGATCCTAGATGATGCTCACCATCGCTATTTGAGCTCCGGTGGTCTTTTCTGACTGTCTGAGACCCGAGAGTCATGCCACGTGGTGCCAGTCCAGTGACCACGATAGGGATGCTGGGTGGCGGATACCGATTCTGATATCCGAGCACCAGTTGATTATTCCTGGGTTCAAGGCCCGGTTGTTTATTCTTGGGTTTGAGGCCTAGTAGATTATTCTTTGGTTAGAGGCCCTATTGATTGTGTTAGGGGGATTCTTTCTCCCACGGGGGATATATCCCACCATTATGTATATTATCATACCATCTGGCCCTGGTTGACTGCCCCAACCCGAGGCTAGGTCGGGAAGGGGATTCAAGGCCTTACTTGGTGTTGTAGGGGTTCGAGGCCGCGTGTGATACTTGTTACTGTATGGGTCAAAGACCCAATTGATTTCCTATGGATCCACACACCTATACACACCTTGATTGTGCGTAGATGTTCCCTTTGGGCTTATGACTGCTCAAGGGGCATCCAGGCTTAGACACTATAGCCTTACACCCACATATAGCTGACCCTTGGATCATGTGATATTGGGGGTTGGGTTTCGTGGTGGCTTTGTGAGTTTCGTGCTGATTCTATCAGTTAGATTGCATCTGGGTATATATTTTGGGTTTACGTGGGCCTCTATTAATATACATCTATAGATATTAGAGCCTTACACCCGCGTACAACACTATGTCTCAGTCAGGTGATAGTTTTGATTTGGGCCTACTCATGTTTCGTTAGTTCGTATTATTGCACACCACTTGGGTTGATTAAGTTAGGTGTCGATGATTCTCTATACCTTCCTACTCCTTGATCATAGTTCCGATTTGCTACCTGTACTACAGTTCTCTATATTTGAGCCTTCTATATTTATGGTACTTTACTCGATCGACCGATGATGCCTACAGGGTGCCTGTTACCAGTAGTCAACTCTACATTTTTGCATCTTCCTGTGGTGTAGGTCCAAGTACTTGCCACAGTCACTGAGTTAGGGGTTTGCAGGCGATTCAAGAGACATTGGTGAGCATCAACAGCTCTTGATATTCTGCATTCTCTTTCTATTTTGACGGTCGTCTTTTGTATTCAGACACTAGCCTTGTATAAATAGTGGGGTTTGTATGTGTAGATTGTTATTCTAGTTATGTATGTATATATGTATATTTTATTTTGAGTCTATAGTATCTCTGTACAATTGGCTTTCAAGTTTTGGGTAGGTTTAGTTATTTATGTAACTGCATTTGTTATGGTTGGACTAGAGAGATAGGACACGCACCCTGTGGCTTGGTTATTGGCTTGCCTGTATGTGGGAACTAATAGGCTCCATCATGACTGGGATCGGGTCATGACAAGGTGGTAGCAGAGTTTAATGTTTATTGGTCTTATTTGTACATAGATACCGTCTAGTAGAGTCCTATGGATTGGTGCGGAGATGTCCGTGAGTTATCTCCAAGAGGCTATGAGATGTTTAGCAAATTTCTTATTTATTGATTCTATTCGTGTGATATCATCAATAATCCGCCGACTTCCTAAAATCTGATTTGATTCACCCTTTAAAGCGTGTGCTGAGTAGGGAACAAACTCAAGGCTGGGGTAATGCTGCATCATAAGTCCCACACTACAAGAAAAACAGTCTTTAAGGAAGGGAAATCTAGTCCTTAAAGGTCCAAAACTGGTCGCAAAAAGGTCTATTGGGACGGGAAAAGGCTGGTCGCCACCCGTTCTAATATGTGTCTTCGCTAAAGGTCAATTGCGATAGGAAATTTTCATTGGTTGTTAGAGGTCTTTAAAGACGGTAATAAATTTGGTCACAGAAAACACTTTCAGAGACTACGTAACTCGTCCTAACTAGATGAATTTTTCTTTGAAAAGTGGTTATTTTTTGATCGTTAAATCAGTGTTGCGACGAGCAATTATAGATCGTCCTAAAGGGATGAGAAAGTAGCTCGTCCTAAAGGGATGAGAAAGTAGCTCGTCCTAGATTAACCTTTAGGGACGATAAAGTAGCTCGTCCTAGATTAACCTTTCGAGATGAGAAAGTAGCTCGTCCAAGATTAACCTTTAGGGGCGGGAAAGTAGCTCATCCTAAATTAACCTTTAGCGACAAGAAAGTAGCTCGTCCTAAATTAATGTTTAAGGACGAGAAAATAGCTCGTCCTAGATTAAGCATTAGGGACGATAAATTACATCCTCATCCTAGATAAAGCTTTGGGGACAAGAAATGGTTTTTATTTCTAACAATTGACCATCAAAGATTCTAGACCATATCACAAACTTATAAATTATCAATAAGTTAATGCTCTTGAAAATCTCCATACAAAAAGCTGATCTTAACAAAATATAGATTTCAACATATTCTTAGCAAAACAAAACTTAGCTAATTAGCATCTCGAGCTAAAGACTATGTTATCAAGTTTTGCATAACTTTAATAGCAAAAGAAAAATAATCTTGTGCATCTTCTAAACTTGCATTTGAACTTGAAACTTCAATCTCCAAAATTAGCCAAGAGTAATCCTCTAAACTTGCATTTGAACTTGAAACTTCAATCTCCAAAATTAGCCAAGAGTAATCCAGAAACATCAACAAGCTGCAAGAATAAACAAAAATTAATTAGGAATTCTTTAACCAAGAATTCAAATTTATATCGAGTTGATATTTCTAGTTGAGGGAGTGCTATATTAAGTTGTTATATAGTCCTTGTTGCATTCCTAGGCTAATTGCAATTCTAGTTCAACTCATAAAAACCATTATCAAGTTAAAACTCAAATAAGAGATGCGTGCACACGTACACATGTGGAAACATGAAAACAGAGGAATAAGATGTGTGTGAGAAACTATGTAGAAGATAAAAAAAAACAGAGAAGGAGACACATATGCACAATTGTATTGAAAAAAATAGATAAGACCTGCACGTTCAAATGTATCTTTTCACTAATTACACATTACTTCTCTTTTGAGCATATTGTCACAGTTTTGTGAACCTTAGGTCAGAAAACAATATACTTCTATGGGGTGCAGTAACATCTAGCTCTCCTATGTATTGTTGATACATATTACTCGACACAAAAATTTAGTATCTGTCTGACACAACCATGTTAATCTGGAAGCATTTCTAAATTACTAATATACTGAAACATTTCTAAAGTACTATTTTATTGATGTTGGGAATGCTTATTTCACCTCCACAACATATGTTATGAGTTTATTAGGTGATTTGTACATCAGTTTTGATTCGAATCTAGAAAAGATTATGCCTTTTTGCTATGTCATAGCTGCCACGTTGTAGCACTGTCTCTTGTTTTGTTTTAAAGAGAAAAGGTATTCTTAGTTAAAATGAGAAGAGATTAAATTGCCATTCTTCCCTTTGCGATAAAACAACACATCAAGTTGTGAGAGATTGATACTATTAGAGCTTAGAGCTCACTGGATTCGTTGTCTTACAAAATCTAAGTTGAGCGAGGTCTTTGGAATGAACTTAACTCAAACACTCGAACATAAGCTCACGCTCATCCCTACCAGAAGAAGATGTGTGCGCGGAACTATGTAGAAGATAAAAAAAAAAGAGAGGAAGACATATACGCGCAGTTGTATTGAAAAAAACAAACAAACAAGACCTGCACGTGCAGATATGACTCTTCACTAATGACACATTACCTCTGTTCTTAGCAAATTCATTATCCATTTATTCCAAACAAACCATTTAACTACTAAGTGATGTTTTCCAACAGCTTTGTTGACAGATAGAATGTAATATGTAGTGGATAATGCATCACATAATCACATGAATTTTATTATCTAAGCCTTCCAAATCATTTACATCTTGTGTATTGAGTCATCTGATCAATTACAAGGATGAATGAGACATCCTAGTGTATCAAAGCTGATGGTATGTGCAGTTGTATTAAGAAAATAGGTAAGACCTGCACATGCAGATGTGCAGGAAATAACAACAGAACCAGCAACTTCAAAAACAGAGAATGCAACTTCATCACAAACAGTAGTTGTGCAGATGTGCAAGAAATAATAAATAGAGACAACAAACCGATAACGCAACTTCATCACAACTAGTGTTGTGCAGCCGTGCAACAGTACAGGAAATAACATGTGAGGGAGGGAGGGACAAACAATCTTCTTCAAATAAGGAAGAGAATCAAATCAAACAACTAGTAACTAAGAGAATAAAATTACCCAGTGAAGGACCTCACAAGTTAAGGAAGAATTTAAATGCGATCACTCATATCTAATTAGTTTTCTAAGAGTTCAGTCTTCACAATAACTATTTAAATGACTATATGTAAATCAAGTAAGGTATATTATTATTTACTTGGTAAAAATAAATAAGTCAATGGTCATTCTGATGAAACGGGTGATGTTTTAGGTGGGATATGTGATTGTTGAGCAACAAAGAATTCTCTCATTTTTCTCATTTCTTTCAGCTCATCTTCCAAGGTTGACAATCGATCATTCAAGGATTTATTTGCTTCACTCAAAGATTTATTTTCCTCTTGAGTAGAACGCAGCGCAGACATTAATTCATCTTTTCAGGAAGTTCCCCCTTTCATGCTTTTAGCCTTTACTCCACCCCCAAAGCCAAATACATGGCTGGGAGTTTGAGGTCTGCAACACTTTTCTACAATCTGTATGGTAGGTAGAGATAGATTTGAGTTCACTATTTATTTGATCTGAGCCTACAATATATTTATAAATGTATACATTCAACTATAGTCCATAATAATTTTTCATAAATTTATATATATATAATTTACCAAACATACATGTTTTCAATAGCTTCAGGTTCAACAAGCTGGTTGTCTTTCTTACGAGTCTCAAAGAAAATAGTCGCCAAATTTGTTGGATTGCCATCTTTCCCGCCCTTTACATCACTGAGAAACATGTTAAATAACACTTAATAAATTAAATATTTTCTTTCAAAACATAAATTTTTTGATAATACCTGCTGATAAATAATCTCTCTAATAGGCTTGCTACAAATATGATGAAACATTTTCAACTTAGCTCGATTTTCAGCATTCCTACTACTTCTTGCCTGTAAATATTTAAAGCAATAAATGATAGATAACAACCATCAGAAATTATGTAGTCAGAAAGAATTTTGAACAATCCTTTGAAAAAGTTTTAGTGTTTGGATGTCCTATGAGATTAAGAAAGAGTTGTCCCTTTTTAAGGTGAAATCTAGTAAGATGAGTAGGATAGAGTTGAAGAAATCACACGCATGGTGGTGGGATAGTCATATTAGTCCCAAAAGCTGCAAGTGGCTTCAAGTGAATCTTGAATGTAAGCTATTAACCTTACTATCTTTGCCAAATCCATTAATTTCGTATTTGGCTATTCTACAAATGCCAAAAATAGACCTCACTATCCGAATGTATATATACTTGACTAATTGAATACAATTAACAGGGCATCATTTTTTGCTTATAAGGCACACATACGCAATAGATTGAAATTTGTACTAGTGAGTGAGATGACTTGCTACTCTTTAGGCATTCAAATACTTCACCCAAGGGATCATCATTATCACAAATAGATTTGAACTATTTCTAGTGAGTGATATGACTTGCTACTCTCTAGGCTGCGAAATAGATGCTAATAAAAATTACTATTAAATTACAAGGCATACCTGAAAACTTTCACAACAAAAATGCTCTTTAACTAACCATTCTCATTCTTTCTTATCAAACTCTTTGGAATATTCTTAAGAGCTTGTACGATTGACATATTCTTCACATATGTAGCATGTAAATATCCTCTCCATTTGTTCCATAACTCTTTCATCCATCCAAATATATGATCACGGTGATCATCTATATCAACACTCTCAAATTTATCCTACAATAATCACAATATGAGTAAAGAGTACTTGCTACGTACTTGATGATGATAAAGCCGAGCAATGATGACATAATTAAATACCACAATAGCAGCACACATATGATCCAATTTTTGTTGCTTAATCATTCCACGAAGATACTCCCAATGGACATATGTTACCATCACAAATTATTTTCCCCGAGTGCCTTGAAAACGGATTGCTATTTCTTCCAACAGTTCGATTATTGTAAAAGGTTACTTTCAACTTATGTCTAGCTTCAAGTGATACAACTTCTTTGCACTTGTTTCTCCCTCGAACTCTTTTTACCTTTTTAGGATTAGATGATCCTACAATGTATACTTTAGTAATTAGAACTACAGCAATAAAACTCAACTCTGCTAATTAGTTATATATGAATCTAAAATATCATACTCATTTCAGTTGTTTTGGAGGTTGCATAACTTGATCAGTAGATGAAGGTAAAGAAGTATCAATTTGCATATTCTCTTTCTCAAGAACCAAAAATGTTGTATCCACTGATTGTATTTTCTGACTAGTTTTCACATTTCTTTCAGAAGAAACCCCTAAAAAGGAGCTCACACATCTTGGTATTTGCTCTCGTCCCTTTCCTTTAGCACCTGTATCCCAGAAGACATATTATAAATGTTTTGACATTTATTTTCGATTATATATGCAATTAAAAATGAGGACAGTTTTGAATAAACTAATTACCTTTTTCATGTTCTTTGGTGCATTGTTTTACATGATTAGTAGATGAAGGATGTGGAGTATGAACTTGCGTATGATCTTTCTCAAGAATCATAGAATTCTTGTGTATCACTTCCATTCTTTGACTATGGCACATAGTAGAGTTGTTAAGCCCTTTTCCCCGTCCCTTTCCAATTGCACCTGGAGAAAATAAATCAGTATTACTTGGATATAATTTCACAATAACTATTTGTCCAAAGTATTGTATTGAATGCAAACTTCAAGAAAATTCTTCGAATAATTGTCTTGCTAAGGAATAAGAGAGACTATAGAGAATAGAAAACTCAAGTGCAAGATGATGCAAAAAAGTACTTAACCATAAAAATGTATAAAATCTGGGAAGCATCAAAGTGAAAACGAAGCTCTTAAAAAAATCATGATAGTCCTAATTAAACAAACAGAGAAAGATACAAAAAATGTAGTTACATTGTTGCTTCTGGGAAGCAGCTTTTGAATGGACTGTGGTTCCATACACAAAACTGTCATGTAGGAGTCTAAACAACCCATAAAAAGAATTGAAATAGTCGTAGCTGCTAAATGTAGATGAAATTGTGTTAACCCGGAACAATATTAGATCTTGCAGACACTTGTTTTCCAATTGAGTAATCACTTTGCTTTAAAAGATATGGGCGGGCTCCATTTTTCTTAGACATTGAAGTTGTGTCATATACAGATAAAGTCTATCTTAGCCAAGTGAAATATACAAAAGACATTCTCAAACCAACGATGATATACTGTGCTAGAGCTATCCCTATGTTGTCATAAAAAGTGATTTTTATATCCCAACTGGCAAATCAGTTGTGTATATGCAAGAACAAATAATACAATATTGAGCTTTCTTTTTGTGCCTATGCTAAAATTCTTCATTATATATAGGAGATTTGAAACTTCCTTGTTTCAACTTTTTGGGTGTATTGCTTAACCTAGTTAGTAGATGGAGAAAATGGAGTATCAACTTGCATATACTCTTTGTCAAGAACCACAAAGTTATTATGTATCGCTCCCTTTCCTTGACCAGAAGACATAGTAAGATTTGCAGGTCCTTGTTCTTGTTCCTTACCAATAGTACCTGATTAAACAAATTATCCCATAAGTTATTGAAACAAATTATCCCACAAATTAATGTCATCTTAGTGGACTCACAATGACTGTCCCACAAGTTAAGTTTTCAGATAATATCAATTATTTTTATCTGAAAGTTCTGTTTATTTTGTCGACATCAGCCATAAGTTTAAGGAGTATGCTCTATTTCTTTGCAATTGCTATATAGAGCTACACAGTCATCCAGAAGCAGAGTAAATGAAAAGCAAGCTTGAGACTATAGTCTTATCCACAAAATCCATTTGTATGTATATATGAAAGTAGTAGTAATGGTTGAAAACTTAAACTACTTCTTGAGTCCAAAATGACTAGTTGTACATGTTTGTCATTTGGTTGAATAGAAACTTATCTTTTGACCAATAAAAAAGTTTTAAGAACTTACTTGTTTCAATTTCTTGGATGTATTGCTTAACAAGACTACTAGATTGAGGAAATAACTTGTTTGTTTGAAATTTCTCTTTTGATGTCAAAGATTTAAGCCCTCGTCCTCATCCCTTTCCAATTGCACTAGGAGCGAGGAATGAATACTTAAAACACTGAATACTTGATCCATCCTCTTTTTCAGT
This sequence comes from Solanum clarkiae, assembly GCA_011800125.2. Taxonomy (NCBI): domain Eukaryota; kingdom Viridiplantae; phylum Streptophyta; class Magnoliopsida; order Solanales; family Solanaceae; genus Solanum; species Solanum clarkiae. Next base: position 12,817 of record JAABOM020059107.1, read on the forward strand.
CTTAATATTGAACTTGCAAAAAGAGCAAAAAGTTAAAAAAAATATATCAAGAAATGTCTTATCCAGTTAACTTAAGTAGAGTATCAAGGTAGTCTTTGAACTTTGCAAAATGTCAAAACTATACAAAAATACTATAGATTATGATTTTCTCATATAGTACCAGATAATAATTATCAAGTGTATTATTGTTCCCCACAAAATACAAAGACATTAATCGAGAATCAAAAGGAGAAATCAGTCTCGTGAGTTTTTCCCTCAAAAGTAGCCTATGTGTTAGACCCCATAAATATTTTAAATTGAGGAAAAATGGTCACGTGGAAAATTTCGTAACTAATGTGTAAATTGCTC
>JAABOM020059108.1:0-13164 GCA_011800125.2 Solanum clarkiae
AACACCAAAGAAGTACTAATCATAATCCATTCTACTTTTGGCTTTCCTTTTATCAAGCAGCACCCTGATATATTCACAAATAAAACTCCCGACTGCAATATAATCCTGTGATCTCAATCCTCATCCTTTTGATTTAGTCTTGAAAACCTCAAAATGATATTGAGGACCATGTTGGCTAACTTAATTTTTACAGGAGGGAAGGAACTTACAAGATGGACCACATTCATGAACAAGAGGCTTTGCATTAATAATAGAGCTTCTTGCATTGTATGGAATCTCACCTCTATTCAAAAAGCACAAGAGCATTGCTCAATATTTGAGCATCCACTTGTGCAACTACAGCCATGAGTCCTAGAGATGTAATACCAATTTGGATATCGCATCTTGGTAATATAGGTGAATGGTGGGGGTCTCTCATCATCTAATGCATTTACAACAGCAATCTATGTCTTCTCCCTTCCTTGTGAAATATCATGGTGTATAACAAACCGTGACCGTATGATAAATTCTGTTGCATTATTAACATTTTCATGAGTATGATTGACCTTGACTAATTGAACAAGTTTTAGTTGACCAACATTTCTTTGTAGTTCAAACTTGAAAACATACTTTTCAGTTGGACCTCTTTCTTTCTAACATTTAGTCACAGTATACAACCCATCATAAATTTATTTTAGAATAGACTTTTCACCATTAACTCTTAGTCAACCACAAATTACCCTCACTGGGCAACCCAAATCCATTGAGTTCTTCAAGGCAAGATTATCCCTTTCAAGAGTTTGATCTTCCACTCTTGCACTAGTAGAGATTTGGGATTCACACCTTGACCTATGTGTATAAACTTTTCAGAAGATATGGTCTCGTTCTTGTACCAACGAGAATCAACAATGCTAGTTGCAATTTTTTTACTATTAATATTCATATAATCGATACCTCTAAAAAATTGGTGATGTAATACAACCATAGAAAGTTGTACCCTGAATTGGAATTGATCCCCAATTTCAACTCCAGGAATACGAACAAAGTCCCACTCACAATTTACCACTTGTTCGGTTCCCAAAATCATTGTTGCCTCTAGATTAATTATTCTTTTAGAGTGTCCTTCATGTTTCTCTGCTTTATCTTCTAGTGTAAGCCTAGTATATAGGTCATCAAAAAGTTTCAGAGTCTCTCTAACTTGTTTCCATTTCTGAATATGCTCATATTCAGTTAATAATCTGTAACGCTCGATAAAATTACTAAAATACCCCATAGATGATCTTAGATGATTGATTGAATGTTCTTGAGTCAATATGCATGATTTCATGAATATTTTCTTGAAAACTATATTTTTACATGTATTTTCATACATTGATGATCATCATAAACTGGTTTACTTGAATTGAATGTTTTACTTGAAATATTGCATAACCCTATCTATAATTTCTTAAAGATTGCATGAAAGAAGGTAGGATTGAGTCTAGAGCCTCGATTGAGAATGTGATTTGGGATTGTGATTGAGAGTGAGATGTGAGAATGATAATGAGTTGATATATCTAGTCCTTGAGTCTCCATAAATGAACTCTAATGATTGATCCATCCAATTGATACTTAATGGTTGTTCAAATCCTTGAATTGTTAATTGAGATGAATGAATGATAAGATGATTAGAGTCTTTTTGAGACTGAATGAATGATGAGATGATTGGAGTCTCTCTGAGATTGATTGAATAATGAGAGCCTTCATAAGGCTCAGTTGACATGAGTCAATTGAGATATATTGACTACATGAATGGTTCTATGAGCATCGAGTCATGGGAGGAGTATCGAGCACTGAAAGAGTAAGAGTTAGTCCAACTCATACTCGTCAAACTACGTAGCCAAACTTAGGTGAGGATTAGAACTATTGCATCTCATTGTGCTTCCCTATAGATAGAGTCCCTGAAACAATAGAGGACTTAACAGATTGTTGGGGTCCCTAGTGGATTCGATTCGTTCCCTACCTGGCAAGTATGGGACGACTAAGGAAACATCAGCGTGATTGTTGTACGATCACTAGCTCATAAGTGATTGTTGTTGGATAAGAGAAACTCTTAGAAAGTTCCTAACTTGAGCACTATGAGTTGAAAAGTGATGAGATGAGATGTGATGTGAAGAGATGAGACGTGATGTGATAAGATGAGCTGAGATGAGTCTGATATGATTGACGGGTTGATAGGTCATCTGTCTACTCTTTATTCTTGCTTTAGATAGACATATGACATGTTGATTGATTTCTATATTGAGTTGTTATTGCTTTTACTATTATTCTACCTGCTTCGATTTCACTTGGTTATTTTACATACCAGTACATTTCAAGTACTGACATCCCCTTTTGGAATGCATCGTATTATGATATAGATACGCAGGATAGAGGTCATCAACAGGCAAACCATTGAGAACCTTTGAGTGTTCAGTAGATTGGTGAGCCTCTCTTACTTCGGAGGGTTCATTGCATTATTTTTCATCATGTTTTAGAGTTTAAAATTTCTTATTTTTTTATGTTGGATTGAGGTAGCCATGGACCTGTCATTGACACTACAAAATAATGATAGAGGCTTCATAGACTAGAGCCAGACGTTGATATTGGAACATGTAAGCTAGTTTCTTTCCACTAGCTTTTATTTATCATTATTGTTAAGACTAAGATGTGCCCACTTATTCTTATTTATCTTCTGCTGATTAGTAATATTTTTGAGTGGATGAATGTGATGAGACCAAGTAGATCGCTTGGGGACTAGCAATAGTCTCTGGGTGCTGGCCACGTCTTGGATCCCCTCCCGGGACGTGACACAATCCATGACTCGAAATATCAGGAAATTCATATGCATTTATAATATGCCCACCGTTTAAAAACCTATCACACCTATTTCTTGTATGACTTGATGGATTTTTTGGGACATTCAACCTATACTGTTGAAGACTGCTTCCATTTTCTTTAGGAACAAATGGACACAATTTTGGGGAAAATCGCAGACAATATCAACTCTACGCGCTTAAATGTGGATTGAGATTTAGTATCAACCATCTGATTAAGTTTTTTCTTCCCAACTTCTTTGAGGGACTTGTTTTTGACATCTACAATATAAAACCCTTCCTATAAACCCAGTATAATAGCGAACAATTTATGATAACACGAGCACATTGCATTAACAAGATGAATTCCTGAATCAGATAAAAAAATTCGTTACAGCAGAGCAAAAACATTTAAAAGAATAAATCATGAAGAAGATATTTAGAAGAATATGACATAACAAAGAATATGGCATACAAGCAATGAAAATAGAAACGAAACTCAAAAAAGGGCTAAAGGATAGCATAATTCTGAAATCCTTTGAATTTGGGGGGATATTAGCGCCATAGAAATAGGCCAAGTATGGGTCCTTATAATTAATCTTTTGCTGAAGAAAATAGTCTTGTAATAGATGAACAATTTTCCTCAGGAGAAGAAAAGGTGATGGGTTAAAAACAATTTTTTTTTTTTGGTCTAAAATAAGTACTTGTCTGACTACAAAAATTTCATTAAGATTAAATTTAAATTATTAGTACTAAATATGATGTGTTAAAAAAGGAAAAGTTATCAAATAAATTAAAACATAGGAAGTACCAAAATAATAGTCCGTTTGATCATTTTTATCAAAATATGCTAATTTTGAATATTTTTTAATCAAAACTGCATTTTTAAAAAAATAATAATTTATATTTGCAAAATTAATTTGAAATTACTTTTATCAATGTCAAATCACTATCCTATGCTAGTCTATGTTCCAAAACTTCAAAATAGAAGTGTCCAATTCAAACAAAGCAGATATAAAGAAAATAAACAAAATTTAAATTCATTAAAGTAAAAATCTTGTTCCGTTTATTTCTCAGCGTGCCTTAGAGAGTTAGTCACATTTACTTCTCAGCATACCTTGGAGGCATCTCTCAAAGGCCTCACTCATTGGCAAATCCACTGTGGTGACAAATTACGCAAAAAGTTCAAAGCATCATTTGTATTAAAAATAGTACAATAATTTATACATTAGGTTGAATCGAGTTCCAAGAAAACCATTTAAATGGATGAAACAGGTTATAGGCAAATTGAAGGAATAACATTATGCGACATAAGAAAAATTAAAATAAAGAACTCCAAACCATCAAGAAAACTTACTTTAAGTATGACTTCAAGTGTTGGCTTCGTAAAATTCAAATCTTTGTAAGAACAAAAAAGATAGCCCAAAAATATTATAGGAAGATGGAACAAGGGTATGCCAATAGCCCAATACTAAACTCCCATTTATACTAAAAAGGGTGAAAGAAAAATTAGGTATCCAAGTGATTTTTGTTCTAATTATGTTTCCTTACATCAATTTTCCTTATAAAACAAGGTAAGTCAATTACAAGGTTATAAATAGGAAAAAGTACAAAAAATAAACCTAATTTGAAATTATTTACCCTTAATAGGCTTAATGTAAACTATTTGCCACTAATGGACGTATTATCAAAACTATTTATATTTCTATTCACTTACCCCTTTTTATTTCGCATGCTGACATCAACATAAATATCATGAAATATATTTTGGCGGTATATATATATCATAATGGTATCATATAGAATGAGCTTAGTACTTTGTGATACTCTGGCGGTATATTAATTAATGCCCAATTGGTATATAAGATTTTTTTTAAGAAAAAAATAAAAAAGTTATTAAACTCTGAATTAGTAGAAAATATATTCGTTATATATTCTATCAGTTTATTTATACCATATCGGCATTTGTAACACCCGATAAATTACCAAAATAACCTTAGAATGGAGACGTGTGTGTAACGAGTCCTCCAAAGCTCGGATGGAAAATTCGAGATCAAATTTGCGATCAGCACGGAAAATTGAGTGAGAAAATGATCTCGACCCGATTTAAGAGCAATCGAGTCGAAAAATAATCTTCGCAAAATTGACAAGAAACAGTAAGAGTACGCAACAGGGCTGCGACGCGGACCCAAAACAGTGAGGGTAAGTGACAGCTCCGCAATGCGGACCCATCGCGAACCCACACTTAAATATTTTATCAAATTTTTGATGGGATTGATTTTCCAAAATTTCATGGGTGCGCGAGAGGTCCGCGTTGCGAACCTGTTATCTCTACTTGTTCCACCAAAGTTTAAAGTCTTAAATCTTTTGAGGGACATTCCGGACTTTTCCTAACCCCTTCTAAACTTCAAACATGACCCTTTTAGGTCATTTTGACGACTAAATAGGATCAAAAACCCCATTCTAAGTCCTTCACAACACTTGAAAGTTACGACTTGAGAGAGAAGAAATAAGAACGTGAGATTGGAGAATTCAAGAAGAATTCTTGACGGGTGATTTGAAAAGCTTCATTCCAGGTATGTAAGGATAAATGAAAGCATGATATTGTTCTCTCATGTGCGCTATAGATGGCCTTAGATGAGAGTTGAAGGTTCTTGAGTCTACATGCATGGTTATTGATTATTTTTTTGAGAAATCATATTTACTACGTGTATTTTCGTAAGTTGATGATCATCACTAATTTATTTTCTTGAATTGAATGTTTTACATGAATTATTGCATAAACCCTACTTATTATTTCTTAAAAGTTGCATGAGAGAAGAGAGGGATAGAGTCTAGATCCTTGATTGAGAATTTTGATAGAGATTGTGATTGTGATGTGAGAATGATGATGAGTTGATAGAACTTGATAGTCCTATGAGTTTCCCTAAATGAACTCTAATGATTTGTATATTCGATTGTTCCCTAGTGATTGCTCAAATCCTTGAGCTGTTGATTGAGATGTTAATTGATGAGATGATTAGAGTCTTTTTTAGACTGATTGAATGATAAGATGATTAGAGTCTCTTTGAGGCTGATTGAATGATGAGAGCCTTCATAAGGCTGAGTTGAGATGAGTCAATTGAGATGTATTGACTGGATGGATTGTTTTATGAGCATTGAGTCATAGGAGGAGTATCGAGCACCAAAAGAGTAAGAGTTAGTCCAACTCGCACTCGATAAACTATATAGCCAAGCGTAGGTGAGGATTAGAACCATTACATCTCATTATGGTTCCCTCTGGATAGAGTCCCTGAAACAATAGAGGACTTAATGGATTGTTCGGGTCCTAGTGGATTCGATTCGTCCTCTACTTGCCAAGTGTGGGATGGCTATAGCAACCACGATGGTTTGTTATACAATCACTGGATCATAAGTGATTGTTATCGGATAAGAGAAACTCCCAGAAAGTTCCTACCTTGAGTACTTTGAGTTGAGATGTGATGAGATGAGAAGAGATGTGAGGAGCCAGTGATCTCATCTCATCTCATCTCGACTCAGATTACTCAGTTTGGGAACTTTCTAGAGTTTTTTTTCCGACAATAATGACTTATGAGCCAGTGATTATACAACAAACCGTCGTTGTTGCCATAGCCGTCCCATACTTGCCAGGTATGGGACGAATCGAATACACTATGTACCCTAGCTATTCGTTAAAGTTAATTCCTCTATAGTTTTAGGGACTCTATCCAGAGGGAACCACAATGAGACTTAATGGTTCTAATCCTCACCTACGCTTGGCTATGTAGTTTGACGAGTATGAGTTGGACTAACACTTACTCTTTCGATGTTCGATACTCCTTCCATGACTCAATGCTCATAAAATAATCCATCTAGTCAATACATCTCAATTAACTCATCTCAACTCAGTCTTATAAAGGCTCTCATCATTCAATAAGTCTCATAGAGACTCTAGTTATTTCATCAATCAACATCTTAATCAACAGCTCAAGGATTTGAACAATCGTTAGGGAACAATCGAATAGACAAATCGTTAGAGTTCATTTATGGAGACTCAAAAGACTATCAAGTTTTATCAACTCATCATTATTCTCATATCACAATCACAATCACAATCGACACTCTCAATCAAGGCTCTAGACTCAATCCCTATCTTTGTTCATGCATGTTTTTAAAAGTTAAAAGATAGTGTTTATGCAATAATTTATGTAAAACATTCAATTCAAGAAAACAAGTTTGTGATGATCATCAACATACGAAAATACATGTAGTAAATATGATTTTTCAAAAAAATAATCAAGAGTAATGCATGTAGACTCAATAACCTTCAACTCTCATCGAAGACCATCTATGGGGTATATGGAAAAATAATCTCATGTTTTCATTTAGCCTTACATACCTAAAATGTTGATATTACCATCGAAGTTAGATGAATACTCGCTTTCTTGGAGAAAATCCTCAATCTTGGTAGTTTTTTTAAAGTGAAAGAACTTGGAAGGACATTAGTTGAAAGAATTCTCTTTGATTCTTGAATTCTTGACTTAGACTCTTTAGAGTTCTTGATGAATAACCATAATTCTTGAAGAAGAAGAAGAAGAGTCAAGAAATCCTTTCTTGGGATTCTTGAATTCGTCTTCTTAAAACCCTAGATTATAGATTTAAAATCCTATTAGAGATTCATAAATAGATAAAGAAATCTATGTTGGGTAAATTGAAATTTATGAAAAATAACTCACCTTAAGGACAAATTTTGAAAGCTATCCTAACTTGATGAATTTCTTGATGATTCTTGAGCGTTTATGTGTAGCAGTGAAGGAGAGGGTCTTTGAATGTGAAAATTGATGTTTTATACGTTTTGGGACCTTAAATAGACCCCCAAAGGTTTTAAAATAAAAGTACCCTCAAAATAAAAATAAATACGTCATTTATCTCACCCAGAAAGGGTCCACAATGCGGAGCCATCGCGCACCTTCAGATAGCTCTGCAGGTCTTCAGTAAAATGGTCATAACTTTCTACTCCGAACTCGGATGAAGGCGAAATTAGATGCGTTGGAAAGCTAATTTGAATATATTTGATTTGATATATTATGGGTCACCTAATTCATTGTATTTTAGGAGATATGGTCATTTGAAATTGATACTTCTATCAACTCATACGTAAACTTAGTTGAGAGAAATTCTTTGGACTTAACTTGATGTAAAAGATCTCTTATATTTGTTTATTGAACTTAAGAAGGGGTTGGGAATTGATGGGAATTCCCCTCAAATGATTTAAAATTCAAAAAAAATATAAGTCTGTATCTGCGACAGGTCCGCATTGCTGCTCTGTCGCGCATCCTCACTGGAATTCGATTTTGGATCGAAAAATTATTTTTCGATTCAACGGCTCTAAAATTTGAACGTGATCATTTTCCCACTCAATTTTTCATGCTGATTGCATATTTGGTCTCGAATTCACAAACAAAGCATAGGAATACGTGTTACGTCTACGTATCCATTCTAGCGATATTTTTATAATTTTATCGGGTGTTACACATTATCAGAAATGGGGCAGAGTATTCCTTAGTGGTTGAGGTAAAAGAAAAGCAAGACAGGGATTCTATCCTCCTTCATCTAAAAGAAGATGTTCTGAAATAGAAAGTATTAGTGTTTGCAAAAGGGGGAGATGGGGTCCTGAGATTCCAAGGCAGATTGTGTGTGCCAAGTTTTGATGGCCTTAAAGATAGGATCTTGGATGACGCTCATAATGCCAGATACTCTATCCACCCAGGTGTAACAAAGATGCATATAGATTTGCGAGAAGTCTATTGGTGGGTGGCATGAAGAAGGACATAACAGAGTTTGTGTCTAGATGCCGGAATTGCGAGCAAGTTAAGGTAGAGCACCAAAGGCCATGTGGTGTAACCCAAAACATAGAGATTTCAAAATGGAAGTGGAAAATTATTAACATGGACTTCATAACAGGCTTACCTTGATCACGTAGAAAGTATGATTTGATATGGGTTATAGTAGATAAGCTCACTTTCTACCTGTCAAGATGACTGATACAGCTGAGGACTACGCTAGACTTTATCTTAAGGATACTGTTAGGCTGCACGGGGTCCCTATATCCATTATTTCAGATAGAGGAGCTCAGTTCACAACACAGTTTTGGAAGTCCTTTCAGAAGGGGCTTGGTACGAAGGTGAATCTTAGTACAGCTTTCCATCCGCAGACAGACAGGGAAACAACACAAACTATACAGACCCTTGAGGATATGTTGAGCACGTACGTGACAGACTTTAAAGGTAATGGAGATGATCACTTACCCTTGATTGAGTTTTCCTATAATAACAGTTTTCAGGCTAGCATACAGATGGCACCGTATAAGGCTCTTTATAGGAGAAGGTGTAGATTGCCCATTGGGTGGTTTGAAGTTGGTGAGGCTAGTTTGATAGGACCTGATCTAGTCCACCAGTCTTTGGAGAAGGTGAAGGTTATCTAAGAAAGGCTAAAGACAACCTAGAATCGGCAAAAGTCACGCACTGATGTTAAGAGGAGAGGCTTGGAATTTGAGGTGGGTGATTGGGTGTACCTAAAGGTATCGCTGATGAAGGGAGTTATGAGATTTGGAAAAAGGAGGAAACTTTGTCTACGATATATTAGCCCTTACCAGATTCTGAGAAGAGCGTGTAAGTTGCTTACGAGGTAGAGTTGCCAGCAAAATTAAGTGCTATATATCTGGTATAACATATTTCCATGCTTAAGAAATATTTGGGAGATCTCTCTCTAGTTATCCCTGTTGAAAGTCAGGGAATTAAAGATAAATTGTCCTATGAAGAGATCCCGATGTAGATACTAGACCGACAAGTTCGTAAGTTGAGGACCAAGGAGATTGCTTAGGTAAAGGTTTTGTGGAGGAACCAAATTGTTGAAAAAGTTACATAGGAAGCAGAGGAAGATATGAAGGCCAAGTATCCACATTTGTTCGTTAGCCTAAATGAGGATCTTGAAGGTAAATTTTCATAATTTATCTCGAAGATTTATGCTTACTAAGTACGGAGATTTTGTGGTTTGAGCTAAGTTTTTTTCATCTCATTATCATTCGAGGACGAATGATCCCAAGGGGGAGATATTGTGACACTCAGTGAAAAGACAAAAATACACCTAGAAATGACCATGCGCGTAACGCGTCTTCCCATGCTCCATTCACAAATTTTAGATCGAATTTGTATTCAGCGCGAAATATTGAGCGGAAAAATAGTCTCGACTCAATTTTAGAGTAATCGAGGCGAATTAAAATTTTTGCAAATTAATTCCAGACAGTGAGGTTTCCATGCCCAAGGTGCGATGCTCTAAGGATGCGGAACAACACTTGAGTTTTTTTTGCTGTTTTTAACGTGAAGAGAAAATTCGCGACAAAGGCGAAAATACACATGTCCGCTCCCCAAGCGTGACGCGAATATGTTGTATTAAGTGAAATACACTTGTCCGTGCCCCTGGATCGACGCGGATATGTTGTATTAGGTAGAGACTTTTTCTTTAATTTAAGAAAGGGTAGCTTCAACTTTTTCCACCCTCCTTAAGCCTAAACTAGTTGGTTTTAATCCGAACTTAGTCCCTACAACGCACAAATTCATGCTCATAGCTTTAAAACCTATCAAGAAATTCAAGCATAGTCCCCAAAGCAAGATTAGGGATTCAAGATATCTTCCCCAATCTTTCTAAGAATTTGAATTCCCAGGTATGTAAGACTATCCAAAAGTTATCCTCCTCCTATTTTGAAACTTAAATTACTAATTTCCAATCAAAGTTCCAGATTACCCGTTTGAATCAAAGTTCTCCGTATTTTTGGTCCAAGTTATTGAAAAGTTGTTCATGCATTATTTCATGATAATGACTATGATTTTTTGTTTTTTTGATAATTTCTATCTAATTAAGATATTGATTCAGGAATTAAAGCTATATTTGAAATTATGAGAACCCTATATTTATTTCATGAAAAGTTATAAAGTTTACAGTTTGAGATAACTCTGAGAAGCATTAAATTCTTGGTAATTGCAAGATAGTTGAGCAATGCATTTATGTTTTGAGATACTTGTGTTGATACCATTTTCAGTCAAAGAAAAGAGTCAAGATAAGAGAAGTTAAGAAATGCTAAGTTGGGCTAAGTCCCCAAAGGATCAAAGATATTTTGAGAACTTTTATTTCTTAAGTTATGAGCATTATGAAAGATATTTTGGGAGTAGTATTAACCACCAATACGAGTGAGAGTATAATTAGTAACTTGAACTCATAAACTACGTAGTTAGCGTGAGATAGGATCGTACCTAGGTGCAACTCCTCACTTGCCACTAAGATAGCCCTGTTTTGGATGGATCCACTCCCTTAATCTTTCGTCTCCTACCCCGGTAAAGTACGGGATGTCCCTCACAGCGTGGGCAAGACGATGTATCACCATGAAGCTCATAGTGGTGGTTGTCGATTAGAGAAACTCCCCAAGTAAGATATGTTTTATATACTAGTTTGTTGCATGTTATTTTCAGCATACAGAGTACTTATTATTATGTGACTTCATTCTGAGATATGTTTATGTATTTTGAGAAATATTGCATTATCTTGAGTTCCATTTTAGCCATTTTATATATCGTACATTCCACGTATTGACGTCCTTAGGACCTGCATCATTTTATGATACAGAAGCAGGTAACAGAGTCCCTCAGCAACCGCTTCGTTGAGGGCCAGACCCCCATTTAGATATTGGTGAGGTCTCTTCTCAGCCAAAGGCTTAGACTTATTGCTTATGATTTCCTTTCTAGTAGTTATTTTCAGTTGTGGCTACCGTGGGCCTGTCCTGGTAGTAGTTTTAGACTATTCTAGTAGAGGTTCCATAGTCTCTGGTTTGATTGATTTAATTATTGAACTATTTCTCTTTACAGTTTATTTAGACAGATTAATAGTCCTTGCATGTTATTTAAAGCCTTTTCCACAATCATTTAAGTCTCCCACCGAGTAAGTAGTCAGGTCAAGTGGTTCTCTTGGGACTAGCGATGGTTCTGAGTGCCAGTTACGTCTAGGGTGTAGGCTCGGATTGTGACATCTTGATATTTGGTATTGAAGGTAATCATTATAGTCTGGTCCAGTTAAAGTGATAGATTGAGATGAGCTATCCCTGACATCAGGTGTAGGCAAAATACCATCTCCATTATGCGCCTCATTTGCTATATGTCAAGGACGATCATCATTGTGTAGGGGCTTACCAGGAAGCAATCGACATTCCTCTTTTACATGCCCTCCTTTATTACAATGAGTGCAATGAAAGAGGAGATGCCGACATTCCTCTCTTACATGTCCTCCTTTATTACAGTGAGTGCAATGTTTATTGTTCGTCCATGGTTGTTTTCTGTATCCACTTTGAAAATTGTTAGTTTGGACAGGCATAATGATGCATCCTAGGAATTTACCTCTTGTGGTGCAAATGTGATACGTAGTAATCCTACAAATACTTCTTCCAAGGTAGAAATAGATGGGCCAGAAAGGATTTGGTCACGAATTGAGGTTAGGCCTTGTCGCAACCCAATCAAAGTCAAGATCATAAAGAACATGTCTCTTTGTGTCTCCTGATATCTAATTTGTCAATAAAAGGCATAAGAGAATCAAATTTATCCTTTAAAGATTCTACCTGACCCAAATAACTTGTCATGTCTTCTTGATTCTGTTGTAAATGAATAATATCTGACACAACTTTCTAGATGAGTTGCATATTATTTGAAGACAATGTTTTGGCTTTATTCCACACTTTGCAACAAGTCTTACAAGACTGAAATAAATTTAACAACTTAGGATCAAGTTAATTCCACAAAAAACTACACAATCGTGCATCTACTTTAACCCAAATAGGTCTATCAGTTGGTCCAATATTACTATTATTTTTGAGCAAGTGATCTTCAAATCCTTGACCTATAAACTACAATTCTACAGAGGCTATCCAAGAGGTGCAATTACCACTACCATCTTACTTTACTGTTGTAAGTGCAAGTGATGGTGTAGAGGAAACAATTGACTTAACAATCTGACTTCTAGTAGTTTGATTATCAATTTGGTTATTAGTCTTTTTTTTTTGTTAGAAAAAAGAAGAAAGATTCAAATAGAGGGCAAAAACACTCAATAGCTCTGATAACATGTGAAATTTAAAGAAGAAAAAGAAGAGATATTGGGAATTTTGGTTTATTCACTTATTCCCTTAAGTAGATGGATTTAAATAGTTGTTACAAATAATATAAATAAGGAAAGAAACTAATAAAATACTACACAATCTCCTTACTTATTAAAAAATATTCTCATATTTACACTATCTAATTATACCATATTT
>JAABOM020059109.1:0-13161 GCA_011800125.2 Solanum clarkiae
CTTCCGCGTGTTATATATATTATCCCTTTTTGAATTAAGGCTGACTTGCTCTAGTGGGGTAGAGCAAGTGCCGTCACACCAATTTTTTTTTGGGTCGTGACACTTATATACCTCACTGTACAACCTCGCTATTACCTCAAGATAACCTTCACTTTCTCCAAATATTTATCCATAACATAGTAGGTGATAAAACTAGCATTAACAGTCAATAAATACATCTTAGCATCCCAATCTCATAAAAAAAACAACATACGGGCAGCAAGTGGGTATTTATAAACCCGAGCGTATTCTTTCAACCTTTCTGCCCCTGATCATATTTTCTAATAGACATTCTCATATATATATAATGTGCAGCCTGTTCTAGTGTCATAACAGTCTTACAACAGCCCACAAAGCACTACATATAACAATTCTACACAACATACAAATAGGCGGCATAACTTTACGTCCCTTTGCCCCATTTAGACGTCGACAATCCCAAACCTATTCTAACTTTAACCAAACTATATCTAACGTTTTTACACATAAAAATAGTCTTACAATAGTTCACAAATAATATCAAATTAGGTGAAGGTCGTGAAACAACAATTTCCAATTATCAGCCCACAAGTTTCTTTTAAGAGCACAATTACGACGTTGTACAACAACTCTTCATTTGCGGACTGTAAAAGTGGTGCAGTAGCCTAGTTTCATCATTAAGAAACAAAGCTTTATTAAATACATGAGTGTTACTTTATAATACAGCGAACCAAGAAGAGAAAATCCTCTTGAACAACAAGAAAAGCTCACAATAATCCTTAGGATACATGTTGTCCAAAATTTCAGCACAAACATAGTCTCTTGTTTCTCGTAAGAAAACCATACTAAACACATATATAAACTTACTTACCATTACCTTCAAGGTGTAAGGCTTCTCTAAGAACCCTAAAAGTCCCCTTGTGGCTGCTTTGCTAGGTTAAGAAAGTGTAGAGAGAAAGCTTGTGAAAGCTGAAATTTTCCAAGTCTAAGAATGACTTAAAGGTGTTATTTGTAAGCCATTTTAAAGGAGAATTTGGCTGACTTTATTGTGTGGTGTAAGCCTTATATTATTAGGGTGGTGATGCAGCAGCTTGGCCCTTTCACTTGGGCCTAATTGGGTCTCAAAGTTGATGGGCCTTGGCCGCCCATTTTCCAAATTTCCCTTCACTTGGTTTGGCACAAATGGTTAAGTGGGTTTTGATGTACTTAGGACCTTTTTATATGCTTCTTGGGCTGAAAATAAAGTCCATTTATGATACTAAAATATGAACCAAAGTTACACCCTTAACACAGACTTTATTCACAATTGGACTTGGACAAATTCGACATCGGGCCTCGTCTATGTTTAACTAGCAATTTAAGCTAACCAAGTTGGTAACTCACCTGATAACTTACAAACTCCTACAAGTACCTCAATTCTCTCACTTTGTTTAAGGCTGTGATCTCCTCAATTCAACTTAAAACTTATTTACACTCGACCCTCTTCATCGTTAGACATACATATCGCCCTTTAATTGGAGATTCAAGCACTTTTAAAAATTGGCTCTAATTTGACCAAACCATATCATGTTTCCTTTAAATAGTACTAGTATTGTAAGATATGGGGTGTTACATAGACATGACATGATGAATGGGGAACCCGAAGGAACCCCGAACAAGCCTCTCAACTTATCATTACGCTTCATTAGTCGCGGAGGCATGTAAAAAGGCATAAAGTAAGAATAAGAGGCAAGTGACTAAGGGATAGCTTGCAAAACATCACCATCAAAAGATAAAGAGTCTAAGCTCAAATCATAGATACATAGCTTTTCCAACAAACACCTTTAAATACATAGATAAGAGCGGGGGCCAAGACAAAGTAACCAGGATCACCCTCATGGTCATAACTATACAATAAACGAAAGAGAGTCTTAATACATAACATAAGAGAATAGTCATTTTCCATGGAATGGAGGACTCGCCAAAGGCTAACTTGGAAAATTCGTCTAGCCACGAGAAGAATCAATAGGAGCCTCGGTTCCCACATAGTGATATCATGTAGGCAAGAGTATGCATTAGTACATTTGAATGTACTAAGTATGTGGGATGCAATGCAACAATAGATAAGCTTCATAGTCAACATGCATGACAATAGACAATAGGCATGATATTGTAATGTGATGTGTATGATCAATGCATAAGTGAAACATACTTAAGTAGCTCATGCTCACATAGGATGTCATTAGTAAATCATAGACCAACTAGATTTCCAAAGTATAAAGTCCTTGGCCGGTTGATGATGATCTCACCCCATCACCCTGGTGGTATGGTACAAACCCCACATATGATTGATGATAATCAACCTTATCACCCTGGTGACAAAGTAAAAACCTGTCACATGGTTTGATGAGTACAAACCCCCACCTCGGTTGATGATGATCTCACCCCCATCACCCTAGGGGTGTGGTACAAACCCCTCACATGGTCGATGAGTATAAACCTCCAACTCGGTTGTCCGGGCTCTTAGTTCCCAGGATTGAGCATGGTCTAATAAAACACTTTATATAGAGTATATCATGTAAATAAGCTCATTTCATCATTAAAACATCATTCATATCATATCTCATGCTTTGGACCTTCAACTCCTCAAGAAAACACCTCCGGACATTTTATCAAACACCTTGGGGTGTATAATGGGGGTAAAAGACCATGCAATTTGAAGATGAAATCATGCGAGAAAATATGTAGTAAAACCATCAATCAACACCTTGCAACACCCACAAGACATTCACATAAAACCCCTTATGAAATTCAACATTATATCCAAGATTTTGAGCACAAAACATGTTAAAACAACCATAATTTCATGAACTAAAAATCACTGTGCAGTAAATTTCTCAATATACAAGACCCACATGCAAAATCAACTTTAAATCATGAAATATTAGTAAAAAGAGGGTTTAGGAACCATGGGTGGAAGGACCCAATGGTTCAACACCAAATACCTTGACTTTGGAGAATCCTTGAAGAAGATCGGCAATGGAAATGTGAAGCTTGAGTGAGATCCTTGATGAAATCCTTAAGATTGGTCTTGAGTTTGGGACTTGAATTTGGGAGCGAATATTTGGCCAAGTGTCCTGGTGAGTATTGGGGAATGTTTAGGGTGTTGTGAGGGTGAAATAAGGCTAAGTAAGTATAGGTAAAAATACGTTTGGAAAAACTTAAGCCCAACACTTAGAAAAATCTGGACGGACTAGGAAAAACAGTGCATGAAATGCACCTCTCCGCGTCACAGAGAGGTCGCGGACCCTCGCTGGAAATTGCACCAAGTTAAATTTCATATTTTGATTCCTTTCCATTAAATTCGAGGTTAGAGACTTGTCAGCCTAATTTGGACCTCCTGAACAAGAATATGACATTGGATTTTTGAAATAACAAAAAAATTTTTGGATATACGGAAAACAAGATTTCGGGCACTTCCAAGGCACGTTTTTAGGCACTTCTTGGGGTCTTTTCAATATCTCCCCCTTGGTAACATTCATCCTCGAATGTATAAGAGACGTACAAGACAAGAATAATCATGAAAAAATAATCCCCCAACATGGATGCAACATTACATTTAAACATCACTTAAAAATCTCAACATAGGTATAAAATTGTTATAATTTGCCAACTTAAACATGAATACACATGAACGATAAAGGGCTGATATATAAGACTTGACATCACATAGGGGACTTAGAATTAGTACCTTAGGCTTGAGTGGAGTGGAATAGATAAGGATATCGCTTTTGCATGTCCGCTTCGGCCTCCCAAGTTGCATTTTTGACTTGTTGGTTCCTCCAAAGGACCTTAATGGATGTCACCTCCTTATTCCTCAACCTCTTTACTTGTATATCCAAGATCTGAATTGGAACCTCCTCATAAGACAATTTATCCTCAACAACACCCACCACATTAAGAGGCACAATGGCATTAGCATCACCAACACATTTTCTCAACATAGAAACATGGAATGTCGGATGAACCAAATTCATTTCACTAGGCAACTTTAACTCGCAAGATACTTTGCCAACCCTCTTTATCACCTCATAAGGACCAACATACCCTGGACTCAACTACTCTTTTTGCCAAAACGGGCCACATCTTTCATTTGAGAAACTTCCAAATAGACCCAATCACCTACTTGAAATTCTAGGACTCTTCTTCTTACATCGGCATAGGATTTTTGTCGACGTTGAGCTGTTCTTAACCTTTCCCTAATCACCTTAACCTTCTCAAGAGCATCCATAATCAGACCTGGTCCCAGAAAGGCCACCTCTCCAACCTCAAACCAACCGACCGGTGATCTATATTGTCTCCCACAAAGAGCCTCAAATGGAGCCATACCGATGCTGGAGTGATAATTATTGTTGCATGCGAATTCAATCAAAGAAAGATGGTAATCCCAACTACCCCTCAACTCCAAAACACAAGATCTAAGTATATCTTCAAGGGTTTGAATTGTCCTTTCAGCTTGGCCATTCGTTTGAGGGTGGAAGGTCATACTAAGGTGAACTTTGGTACAAAAACCCCATTGAAATGCCCTCCAAAAGTGTGAACTGAATTGTCCACCACGATCCGATACGATGGATAAAAGAACCCTATGCAACTTTAGTAACTCATAGATATACAATATTGCATACTCCTCAACCCCATATGTAGTCTTAACTGGTAGAAAGTGAGCCGATTTTGTCATCCTATCAATCACCACCCATATGGAATAAAAAACTTTTCTAGTTTTGGGCAACCCAACCACAAAATCCATGTTAATCACCTCCCACTTCCAAGTAGGAATCTCTATGTCTTGCGTTAGGCCACCCAGCCTTTGATGTTCAGCTTTGACTTGTTGACAACTATGGAAACCTGTAACAAATTTAGCAATGTCCCTCTTCATGCATCCCCACCAATACAAATCCCTCAAGTCTCTATACATTTTGGTGGAATTGGGGTGGATAGAATCAAAAGAATTGTGGGCCTCATCAAGGTTCTTCTCCCTCAAACCATCAACACAAGGCACACACAACCTACCTTGGTACCTAAGGGCACCATCTCCCCTTGGGATAAAACCTCTACTTTGTCCTTTTTCACCAAGGCCTTCAATTCAAGCAAGGAAGAGTTAGGATATTGTTTTGCTATCACCTCATCAACCAAAGAGCACTTAAACCCATCAACAATAACTACACCATCATCACCAACCTCTTCCAACCTAACCACTAATCTAGTCAACCTATGCACCTCCCTAGCCATCTCCCTATCACCACCATCAACATGAGTTAGGCTACCCATAGACACCCAACTCAAAGCATCCGCCACTATATTTGCCTTACCCGGATGATAATGCACACTCATGTCATCATCTTTGAGAAGTTCTAGCCACCTTCTATGTCTCAAATTGAGATCTTTTTGAGTGAAGACATATTGAAGGCTCTAATGATCGGTGGAGACATCCACATGCAACCCATACAAGTAATGACGCCAAATCTTTAATGCAAACACAACGACGGCTAACTCTAGATTATCGGTGGGGTAATTTTGCATAATCACACAACCCAAACCAATTTCAGATGCATCATCACAATACACAATAAAACCCTCAAGCCCATCGGGTAGTAACAATATAGGAGTTGACACAAGCCTATCCTTCAATGGTTGGAAGCTTCTCTCAGATTCGTCGGTCCGCTCAAACTTAATCTTCTTTTGAGACAATTTGGTCATAGGGAAAGCAATGGAGGAGACCCCATACACAAATGTTCTATAATAACCCACTCTGATATCTAAGGGCCTCATCTTTCCCTTGGGAGTAAACCTCTATTTTGTCCTCTTTCACCAAGGCTTTCAATTCAAGTAAGGAGGAGTCTAGATGTTGTTTTGCTATCACCTCAACAACCAAAGAAGATTTAGAACCATCAACAATAACCACACCATTACCCACATCTTCCAACCTCACCCCTAGTCTAGCCAATCTATGCACCTTTGTAGCTATCTCCCTATCACCACCATCCACATGAGCTAGGCTACCCATAGACAACCCACTCAATGCATCTGCCACAACATTTACCTTACCCAGATGGTAATGCACACTCATTTCATAGTCCTTAAGAAGTTCTAGCCACCTACTTTGTCTCAAGTTAAGTTCTTTTTGTGTGAAGACATATTGGAAGCTCTTATGATCGGTGAAGATATCAACATATATCCCATACAAATAATGATGCCAAATCTTTAATACAAATACTATGGCAGCCAATTCAAGATCATGGGTAGGGTAGTTTTTTTCATGCACTTTGAGTTGCCTAGAAGCATAGGCTATGACCTTACCATTTTGCATTAGCACACAACCGAAGCCAACTCTAGATGCATCACAATACACAACAAAACCCTCAAGCCCATCCTATAGTAACAATATTGGAGCGTACACAAGTTTATCTTTCAGTGTTTGGAAACTTCTCTCACATTCATCAGTCCATATAAACTTCACCTCCTTTTGAGTCAACTTTTTCATAGGGGAAGCAATGTAGGAGAACCCATTCACAAACCTTCTATAGTAACCCGCAAGGCCCAAGAAACTCCTAATATCAGACGGAATCAATGGTCTAGGCCAATTTTTAATCACATCGGTCTTCTTAGGATCCACCTTAATACCATCTCCCGACACCGCATGACCCAACAAGGCATCCTCCTTCAACCAAAACTCACACTTGTCATATTTTGCATACAATCTCTCCTCCCTCAACCTTTGCAACACAACCCTCAAATGGCCCATATGTGAATAGATCAAAATATCATCAATGAAGACATAACAAAGGACTCAAGATAGGGTTTGAAGAAACTATTAATTAGGTCCAAGAAGATGGTCGGTGCATTAGTCAACCCAAAGGATATCACCACAAATTCATGTTCCCATATCTAGTCCAGAAGGCCGTCTTAGGAATATCACACTCCCTCACCCTCACTTGATGGTACCCGGACCAAAGATCAATCTTAGAGAAAAAGCTAGCCCCTTGCAATTGGTCAAACAAGTCATCAATTCTTGAAAAATGATACCTATTCTTTATAGTGACCCTATTGAGTTGACAGTAATCAATACACATTCTAAGTGACCCATCCTTCTTTTTCACAAACAATACCATAGCACCCCAAGATGATTGATAAGGTCTAATAAATCCCTTTTCCAACAAATCTTTCAATTTCTCTTTTAACTCCTTAAACTCCATCAGGGCCACACGGTAAGGGGGAATAGAGATAGGTTGAGTATGGGAAGGATGTTTATGCCAAAATCTATCTCCCTTTCGGGAGGGATACCAGGAAGTCATTTTGGGAAGACATCAAGAAATTCATTTACCACCGGGACCGACTCAATGGAAGGGACCTTGGACTCCACATCTTTAACCCTCATAAGATGATACAAACACCCTCTAGAAATCAACTTATGAGCTTTAATACATGAAATGAATCTACCCTTGACCACCACATCTTGACTTTCCTACTCAAGGACGGGTTCATTAGGGAATTAAAACTTGACCCTATGATTTCTACAATGAATAGAAGCATAGTATGCATTCAACCAATCCATCTCAAGAATAACATCAAAATCTACCATATTTAATTCAACAAGATCACAAGGAAAGATTTTATGCAAGACGCAAATCGACAGTTCCTATACACCCTCCTAGTAACAACAGATACACCAATAGGAGTAGACTCCTCATATGACTCATGCAACAACTCCGAATCAACATGGCACTTTTTAGAAACAAAGGGGGTAACAAAGGAAAAGGTGGCACCTGGATCAATCAAAGCCTATACATCAAGATCAAAGATTTTCAACATACCGGTAACAACATTGAGGACCTCACCAACCTCTTATCTTCCATGTAGGGCATAAAACCGGTTGTACCTTGGGGCACCACCTTGAGGACCATCTCTACCCAATGGAACCGCATTTGCACCCCGAACCTTGCCACAGTTTCTTGGACAATCTACCTTCTTGTGACCAAGCTTCCCATAACCAAAGCATGCATTAGAATCTTTCAAACATGGGCTCTATGATTCCTTCCACAACTAGGACACACATCAATAGGAGCCACACCACCAACACCTTGTGGCCTAGGGAAGTCATTGGTAAACCCCCTATTAGTGGCATGAGGAGGCTCTTGGCCTTGATGAAATCCAGTACCCTTTTGGAACTTGCCCTCAAAATGGGCCTCTTGGCCTCATGGCCCCTCCTCTTTCACAACTTTGCTTCTTCCATTTGCTCAGGATAAGTCATAAACAGGAGATAAGTCCATATCACCAATAAGCATGGCGGACTGGCCTTCCTCACTCACCAAGCTGGACACCGCTATAACAAACTTATTCATCCTTGACCTAGGATCGGCCACCAAGTGAGGAGCATACTTTGAAAGTTGATTAAATTTGAGGGCATACTCCTTACACTCATAGCACCTTGCTTCAAGTTCATCAACTCTACTAACTTTGCCTCCCTAAGTTCAAGAGGGAAAAATCGATTAAGGAAGGCCAATTTGAACTCCTCCCAAAGTACCACATTACCAACCCCTTCTCACCCTTCCATTGCTCATACCAAATTTGGGCTATCCCTTTGAGTTGGTATGCCACCAACTCTGCCTTTTCATTTGTCCCAACATCTATGATATTCAAGTTTTTGTAGACCTTATCAATGAACTCTTGTGGGTCTTCATCCACCTTTGAGCCATGGAAAACTGGAGGATTCATTCTCATAAAGTCTCTTATTCTAGCTCCCGGGGTGTTAGCATAAGGGGATTGCGCCCCTTGTTGGACTTGGTAGGACACCACTTAGGCAAGCATAGTAAGAGAATCCTGGAGCTCACCATGGTAGGTTGCTCCTCGGGAGTTTGGGCACGTCATCCTCTAGTGTTTGGCATGATCTAGCATAGAAAAAAATAATTGTTAAGGGAAAAACTCACTACAACTCTGTAGCATGACATAGAACATGAACAAGGGAAACATTTCCTAAAATATCTCATAGCCTCCTACTCATAGTCATAGTGCGCTTCACAACCATGAATAGGACTCTAATCAACGCGGTGTGTTGGAATCCAAGGATCTATTAACCTAGTACTATGATACCAAGTTTGTCACGACCCAAGCCTAGTGCCTAGACGTGACACGGCGAATGGGGAACACGAAGGAAATCAAACAAGCCTCTCAACTTATCATTACACATCATTGGTTGTGGAAGCATGTGAAAATGCATAAAGTAAGAATAAGGGGCAAGGGACTAAGGGATAGCTTGCAAAACATCACCATCAAGAGATAAAGAGTCTAAGCTCAAATCATAGATACATAGCTTGTCCAAAAACACCTCTACAGACATAGATAAGAGTAGGGGCCAAGACAAAGTAACTAGGCTCACCCCTCATTGTCATAAGTATATAATAAATAGAAGAGAGTCTTAATACATAACATAAGAGAATAGTCATTTTCCTCGGAATGGAGGACTCACCAAAGTCTAACTTGGACAATTCATCTAGCCATGACAAGAATCAATAGGAGCTCTAGTTCCTACATGGTGATATCATGTAGGCAAGAGTATGCGTTAGTACATCTGAGTGTACTAAGTATGTAAGATGCAATGCAACAACAGATATGCTTCATAGTCAATACGCATGACAATAGACAATAGGCATGATATAGTAATGTTATGTGTATGATCAATGTATAAGTAAAACATGCTTAAGTAACTCATGCTCATATAGGGTGTCATTAGTGAAGCTTAGACTAACAATATTTCCAAAGTATAAACCCCTTGGCCGGTTGATGATGATCTCACCCCATCACCCTGGTGGTGTGGTACAAAACACCCCTCACATGGTTGATGATAATCATACCTTATCACCCTGCTGGCGAAGTATAACCCCTCACATGGTTGATAAGTATAAACCCCCACCTCGGTTGTCCAGGTTCTTAGTTCCCCAGATTGAGCATTGTCTAGTGCAACACTTTAAATAGAGCATATCATGTACATAAGCTCACTTCATTATTAAAACATCATTCATATCATATCTAATGCTTTGGACCTTCAACTCCTCAAGAAAACACCTCCAGACATTTTACCAAATACCTTAGAGGTGTGTAATAGGGGTAAAAGAACATGCAATTTGGAGATGAAATCATACAAGAAAATATGTAGTAAAACCATCAATCAATATGTTGCAACACCCCCCAAGACATTCATATCAAAACCCCTCATCAAATCTAACATTAGATCCAAGATTTAGAGCTCAAAACATGTTAAAACAAACATACTTTTATGAGAATAAATTATTGTGCAGTAATTTTCTCAATATACAAGACTCACATACAAAATCAACTTTAAATCATGAAATATTAGTAAAAAGAGGGTTTAGGCACAAGGACTCAATGGTTCAACACCACATACCTTGACTTTGGAGAACCCTTGAAGAAGATTGGGAATGAATACTTGAAGCTTGATAAGATCCTTGATGAAATCCTTAAGATTGGTCTTGAGTTTGGGACTTGAATTTAGGAGCAAATATTTGGCTAAGTGTCTTTGTGAGTATTAGGGAATGTTCAGGGTGATATGAGGATGAAATGAGGCTAAGTATAAGTAAAAACACGTTTGGGAAAACTTAGGCCCAACACTTAGAAAAAATCTAGACAGACTAGGAAAAACAGTGCAGGAAATACAACTCTCTTCATCGCCGAGAGGTCGCAGACCCTCACTTGAAATTGCACCAAGTGAAATTTCATAATTTGATTCCTTTGCTTTAAATTCCAGGTTAGACCCTTGTCACCCTAATTTGTACCCCCTGAACAAGAATAGAATATGAAGTTGGATTTTCAAAATAATAAACAAATTTTTAGATATATGTAAAATAAGATTCTGGACATTTTCGAGGCACGTTTTTACGCACTTTTTGGGGTCATTTCATGGACACCCTGGTGGCAAGGTACAACACCACTTACATGGTTGATGTCATTCACACCTGGACACCCTGGTGGCAAGGTAGATACCCTTCACATGGTTATCTGGCCTCCTATACCCCCCGGATCGGGCATGGTCTAATGCAACACATTATATATAACATATATATATCATGTACATAAGCTCATTTCTTTATCATGACATCATTCATATCATATCTCATGCTTTGGACCTTCTTTTCATCTAGAAACCATAATCGGACATTTTATCAAATACCATGGGGATACGAAATAAGGTTAAAAGACCATGCAATTAAAGATGAAATCATGAAAGAAAGTCTGTTATAAAACCATCAACCAACACCTTGCAATACCCCCAAGACATTCACATCAAAACTCCTCATCAAATACAACATTAGATCCAAGATCTAGAGCTCAAAACATGCTAATACAACCATACTTTCAAAAACATAAATCACTGTGCAGTAAATTTCTCGATATACAAGACTCACAAGGAAAATCCACTTCAAATCATGCAATATTAGTAAAAAGAGGGTTTAAGCACCATGGGTGGAAGGACTCAATGGTTCAATACTACATACCTTGACTTTGGAGAACCCTTCAAGAAAATTGGAAATGGAGACGTGAAGCTTGAGTGAGATCCTTGATGAAATTCTTAAGATTGGTCTTGAGTTTGGAACTTGAATTTAGGAGCAAATATTTAGCTAAGTGTATTGGTGAGTATTGGGGAATGTTTAGGGTGATATGAGGGTGAAATAAGGCTAAGTATAGGTAAAAACACGTTAGGGAAACTTGGGCCCAACACTTAGAATTTTTTGGACCACACAAGGAAACACTGCCAGGCAAAATACACCTCTCTGTGTCGTGGAGAGGACGTGGAGAATGAATTACACTAAAGCGTGCCCTTGGTGCATCGTGAAGGGAATGCATAATTTTTGTGGGAGAGGACGTGGAGAATTCATCACTTAAAAATTTACAATTGCTAATTTTTCGCTCTTAAATCGAGTTTAGATCTTTTTTCACCTAATTTTGACCCCCTGATCACAAATATGGAGTCGGATTTTCGAAATAACAAATGAATTTTAAGATATATGGAAAACAAGATTTTGGACACTTCCAAGGCACAGTTTGGGCACTTCTTGGTGTTGTTGCACCCGACGTTCCTCCCTAAAGGGAACTTAACTTTGGAATTGATTTTCTACCTGATAGTCAACCTATTTCTATACCTCCATATCGAATGACAGACAAAATTGAAAGAATTGAAGGAATAATCAAGGGATTACCTTTAGAGGCTTTATATGAGTGCAGAAGTAGGTTCAAGTAGGATGGTTTCAGAATGGAAAGATGTCATTGATTGGCCCCGATTTAGTGCTTGAGGCTATGGAGAAAGTGAGTCTTATAATAGAGGTTAAAAACCACCCAAAGTCATCAAAAGGCATATTATGATGTTACGAAGGAGGATCTTGAATTCAATAAGGATGATTGGGTCTATCTCAAAGTATCTCTTATGAAAGGTATAATGCGCTTTAAAAAGAAGCGCAAATTGAGTCCTAGATATATAAAACCTTATAGTGTCTTGGAAAGGATTGGTAAGGTAGCTTATAAGTTGGAATTGCCAATAGAATTGGCTATGGTACATTTGGTCTTCCATATGTTAATATTGAGGAAATATGCTAGTGATATGAATGTTGTTGTGCCTTTAGATGACATAAGTAATGAGAAATGTTAGAAGGCGGACATGTTGTGGTGTCAATGTTAGAATATTGAGAAACAAGGAAGTTGCATCCATCAAAGGGTTATGGAGGAATCAACAAATTGAAAGTGCAACATAGGAAGCAAAGGTGGACATGATGAAATGGTATCCTTACCTCTTTCTTTCCACTCAAGCCTACGGTACTTGGTTACTCATGCCTAATGTAACACCCCACACCTTACAATACTAGTACAACTAAAATTAAACATGACATGGTTTGGTCAAATTAGCGCTAATTTTCAAAAGTGCTTGAATCTTATGTTAATGGGTATGTGCATCTAACACTTAAGCAGGTTGAGTGTATATATGTTTTGTGTTGAATTGAGGAGAGTACGACCTTAAATGAATTGAAAGAATTGAGGTGCTTGTAGGACTTAATAAGCTAGCAGGTGAGTCACCTACTTGCTTAGCTTAAATTTGCTAGC
>JAABOM020059110.1:0-13157 GCA_011800125.2 Solanum clarkiae
CTGCGTACATCCGACTCCCCCTCACCCCGCAATGAGCGGGAGCCTTTTGAGGCACTGGGGTATGTTGTTGTTGTTGATGATCATCATAAACTTGTTTTTCTTGAATTGAATACCTTTCATGAGATATTGTATAAATCTTATATGTTAACTTTTGAAAGCATGCATGAAAGAAGATAGGGATTGAGTCTAGAGCCTTGATTGATAATGTTGATTATGATTGTAATTATGATGTGAGAATGATGATGAGTTGATAGAACTTGATAGATCCTTGAGTCTCCATAAATGAACTCTACTGATTTGTTTATTTGGTTATTCCTTAATGATTGTTCTACATCTTGAGCTATTGATTGAGATGTTGATTGATGAGATGATAGAGTCTCCATTGAGACTGATTAAAAGATGAGAGCCTTTACGAGTATGATTTGAGATGAATTGATTGAGACGGTTTGATTGGTTTGAGTGGATGGATTATTTTATGAGCATTGAGTCAAGGGAGGAGTATCGAGGACTGAAAGTGTAAGAGTTAGTCTAACTCGCACTAACCAAACATAGGTGAGGATTAGGACCTCCATAACACATTATTTTGAGATCCCCTCTTGATAGAGTCCTTAAAATAATAGAGGACTAGTTTGATTTGTTGGTGGTCCCTAGTGGATTTGATTCGTTTCCTACCTGGCAAGTGCGAAATGATTGTGGCAACATAAGCATGATTATTGTATAGTCACCTGCTCATAAGTGACTGTTGTCAGATAAAAGAAACTCCCTGAAAGTTCTCAAACTGAGTAATTTGAGTTGAGATTAGATGAGTAATTCTAAGATGAGTCTGATTCGATTGATGAGTTGATTGGTTCATGGGTCACTTGTCTACTCTTTATTCTTGCTTGAGATAGACATTTGACTTGATGATTTTTACTATCCTTGATGTTGATTGTTGTTTCTATATTATTCTACCTATTTCGATTTCATTCAGCTATTTTACATATCAGTACATTTCACCATTGACGTCCCCCTCTAGGAATGCATCGTTTCATGATGTAGATACGACATTTGGAGATCATCAATAGGCGCATCGTTGAGGATTTGAGACGTTCAGCTAATTGGTGAGCCTCTCTTACTCCGGAGGATTCATTATATTTATTTTATCTTACCTTAGAGTTAGACACTATTAGCTTTATTTTGATTGATATAGCCATGGGTCTGTCATTGACACTACTTGATAGTGATAGAGGCTTCATAGACTAGAGTCGAATGTTGATGTTAAGACTTATTGAGCTAGTTTCTTTCTACTAGTCATTCCATTTATAAATTATTTTGAGATTATATGAGATGTGTCATTTACTTTCTTATGTCTTCCGCTGATTAGTATAATGTATGAACAAATATAATGATACTTAAACATAATAATTTATTTTAATAAAATAATTGAAAAACATTTCAAGAAAAAAAATCAAACACTTATTAAAAAAGAAGAATATAACGAGTTGAATCCTTCTTGAATTCTAACTAATATTATTTAAATAACCAAATTATTTCCCTTTAAAAGAATCTTTACAAGGTTTATGTAGGTTTTCGCCAGATTATTGCTCAAAAAGCATAAAAACATTGTGACCTTTGTAATAAATAATTTTTTAAGTTTCAAAGTTCTGAAATTTGACAAGCTTCTTTACTAGTGGTATATTATCATGCATCTCGAATAAATTTTGCATTATTTTTTATTTACAAGCAAATAAAAGTTCCTTTGGACGCACCTTCATTAGGACAAAAAATTTAATACTTTAAAAATAGGTGAATATAGTCTCAAAAGAGGTGAATATTGTATCGTAAAGTGTCATCTTATCGTCCATGATACTTTTGCTATACTCTTTAGGTTGTTGGAAAGAAATTTTACTATTGAACTTAAACTAGTATTAAACATATTTTACAACAGAAGTGTTGAATAAGTGGGAAGAATCATAATTGTAATCTATCTAATATTCATAATTGTATTTTGCAGGGTCAATGAAAAATTTATATTTAGATGAGCAAAATATAGGAGTTGAAGTTCCATTAGAAATAACAATATATGCAGATCGACAGAAAACACAAATAGGATGTAAATCAAATATGTAGAAGAGGAGCAACTGTCAATGCAAATATAAAATATATTCAAAAATCACCTTTCATAGAATTTTTTCAGGTATACGGAGGAACTGAAGAAGAATCAAAGTTTTTAGGTGATAAAAGAAGCAAGAAAAGAGAAATAGGATTTTAAGGGAGAAAGAGGGAAAACTGACTTTAATTATATTATTTTTGAAAAAATTAATTAGGAAAAAATGGGTGACCTGCTATAGTAGGTTAAAATTACCTGATGGTGTAAAAAAAAGGGTACACTGATAGTGCAACAAATTTAAGTTTAAATTTTGTGCACCGTAAGAAAGAGGAAAAACTAACTTTAATTATACTATTTTTGAAAAAAAAAATTAATTAGGGAAAAATGGGTGACCTGCTATAGTAGCTTAAAATTATCTAACGGTGTAAAAAAAGGGTACACTGACAATGCACAAAATTATTTACACCATCAGGTAAGTTTAATGATACTTAAAAATAATAATTTATTTTAATAAAACAATTGTAAAATATTTCAAGAAAACAAAAATCAAACAATTATTAAAAAAGAAGAATATAACGAGTTGAATCCTACTTGGATTCTAACTAATATTATTTCAATAACCAAATTATTTTCCTTTAAAAAAATCTTTACAAGGTTTACGTAGACTTTTCGCAAGATTATCGCTCAAAAAGCATCAAAACATTGTGACCTTTGTATTAAATAATTTTTCAGGCTTCGAAGTTCTGGAATTTGACAAGCTTCTTTACTAGTAGTATATTATCATGCATCTCCAATAAATTTCGCATTCTTTTCTATTTACAAGCATAAGAGTTCCTTTGGACACATCTTCATTAGGACAAAAATTCAATGCACTAAAAATAGGTGAATATAGACTCAAAAGAGATAAATATTATATTGTAAAGTGTCATCCTATCGTCCATGGTACTTTTGCTATGCTCTTTAGGTTGTTGGAAAGAAATTTTACTATTGAACTTAAACTACTATGAACATATTTTACAATAGAAGTGTTGAATAAATATATGGGCAAAATCATAATTGTAATCTATCTAATATTCATAATTGTATTTTGCAGGGTTAATGAAAAATTTAAATTTAGATGAGCAAAATGTAGGAGTTGAAGTTCCATTAGAAATAACAACATATGCAGATCGACAGAAAACATAAATAGGATGTAAATCAAATATGTAGAAGAGGAGCAACTGCCAATGCAAATATGAAATCTATTCAAAAATCACCTACCATAGAATTTTTTCAGGTATATAGAGAAATCGAAGAGAATCAGAGGTTTTAGGTGATAAAAGAAGCAAGAAAAAGAGAAATTGGATTTTAAGGGAGAAAGAGGGAAAACTGACTTTAATTATATTATTTTTTTAAAAAATTTAATTTAAAAAAAATGGTAACCTGCTATAGTAGGTTAAAATTACCTGGTGGTATAAAAAAGGGTACACTGACTGTGCAACAAATTTAAACTCTATATTTAATGATACCTACACGACAATTATTATTTTATCATTTCATTTCCTATTGGCTAATTGACCGATGGTCTAATATGTGAATTAAGTATTAAAGATGGTTGTTAAATGCTAAACAACAATTATTACTTTACTAATTAATAATAA
Organism: Solanum clarkiae; assembly: GCA_011800125.2. Classification (NCBI taxonomy): domain Eukaryota; kingdom Viridiplantae; phylum Streptophyta; class Magnoliopsida; order Solanales; family Solanaceae; genus Solanum; species Solanum clarkiae. The sequence continues at coordinate 3,730 of JAABOM020059110.1, forward strand.
TAACAACTGCCTACGTTTTGTTCTCTCCTTTCTAAAATAAATTTCATCCTAGCAAAAATGACATTCATTAAGAAACTAATATATACACTGTTTAGTTTACTAAATTTTCCCAATTTAATAAACGTTTCTTAAAATTTGAACACTATTTAGAGGATGGAGCATAAAAATGTAATTGAAAAAACATTTTTTCTTGAATTTCTAAAATGATATTTATTTTGGAATGAATGAAATACTAATATAATAAATCAATTAATGAAACGCCACTTTAGACATTACAATTCTTGAAAATATGAAAGTAAGACTCTTTACAATAAATTAAGCACTCAAGGAATAAAGTAAAACTCTGATTAACTTCACTTTTTTTTTTCCTACTAATATTATTTGCAATAATGGAGAAAGCCTTCACTTCTTTTCTTTTTCCTCTTAATATTACTTTTGTTGCTTCACTATTTTATGGGTAGTTCAGCCATGACTCAGACCCATATTATTACTGACCAATTAGCTCTTATATCTTTAAAATTTCAAATTCGTTAAATATATACGAGATTTAATTTCAGAATTCAAAAATATATTGCTATCCTATAACTAAAATTCTAATTCTGTTTCTGATATAACTTTAACTGTGAACATCAGAAACTAACTCAAGATTTAATGTTATATTTTTATGACATATTGGAGCCTTAGTTTCAAATTTTAACTTTAACCTTTACAGCCCTTTGTCCCCCCCCCCCCTCCACCCACCCAACCCAACACACACAATGAATTAATAATTTATTTTTGAAAATTTCATCCCCCCCCCTCCAAAAAATATATATTTATTTTTAAAAATATTTCAAATTATGAAATATTTCTTGTCAGAAACTATATTTTCCTAAAAAGTATTTTCTACTCGAGCCAAAAATGAAAGATACTTTTTAAAAAGTATTTCCATTACTAACCAAACAATAGAAAATATTTTCACTCACTAACCAAATATGAGAAAATGAATTAGAAATCTTATTTTCCCAAAAAACATGTTCCATGAAAAATATTTTCCTCCATACTAAACATAACCTTTAACTTCAATAATTAAGCACTTGTGCACTCTGAAAATTAAATTATTTTATATGCACTATAAAATTTAAAGATCAAAGTTAAAATTTAAAATCAAGTTTACGACCAAATTTATATATTATGCCTATTCTTATTGACAATGATGATTTCTCATGAATTTGCATAAAACATGTTAACTCCAACTGGGGTTTGCAAGACTTGGTTTGTTTCAACCGGTCAAGTATTGGGGCCCCACATAAACTGAAAAGTAAATTAATTAAATTGAGATGATAGAATTAGTGAAGAAGAGTTCAAGAAATTATCATTATATATAGTCTCAAAATCATAGGTTACTAGCCATACCATTTTCCTACTAACTTATGTTATTATGGAGAAAATATTTGTCTCTTTTCTCTTGTTGCTTCAATGTGTCATAACTAGTTCACACATGACTCAAACCAACATCACCATCGATAAATTAACTCTTCTCTCTTTGAAATCTCAAATCATTTCAGACTCCTTTCATTTCTTGAATTGTCACGATCCAAACTAGGGCCTAGATGTGACACAATGCACGGGGACCTCGAAGGAACCCCAAGCAAGCCTTTAACATATCATCACACATCCTTGGTCGCAAAAGCAATTAAAGAACAATGAAAGAGTAGAAGTAAAGGAATAGGGGCTAAGGGGAAACCTTCATTTCATAAAAACATCAAAAGAATCAAGATGGTCACGCTTATAGCATTATTACATACTTGTCCAACAACACCTCTAAACATAAATTATAGCTAGGGCTAAGACAAGCAACTGGGCTCACCCTCATAGTATTGACAATAGGTAATCCAAATATACAAGACATAATCTAAACATAAGAATGAGAGAAGATAGATATTGTCCCCGGACATGAGGACTCACCAAAAGCTATCTTGAACAATCCGTCTAGCCACGAGGAGGAGAACCAACAAGGGCTTCGGTTAATACATGGTGATATTGTAGCATAGGGTATGTGTTAGTACGTTGAAATGTGCTAAGTATATAGGATGCAATACAACAAAAGATAGACAATATAATCAAAATGCATAGTCATAGCAGGAGACAGTATATATTAGCAACATGGCATGCATGAACAATGCTTAAAGTAAAACATGCTTGAACATACTTACATAGCTTGACTAAAACAATGAGGTGACGTACTTAGATCATCCAAATACCTTGTACTAGAGGATGAGGGATATAGCATGAGTTATAACCCCATAGTAGGTAATGGGTAGTACATGAGATAAGGAATAGAACATGAGGCAGAAGGTAGCATAGGTCATAACCCCTACATGTGAGCATGAGATAATACATAACATTCCATCGCATATGAGGATGAGGCATACCACATTATTCATAACCCCTTCATATGAGTACATTGCATAACCTCAATCATACACAAGGGTAAGGAGTGCAACATAGTTCATAACTCCTTCATGTAGACATGAGTAAGTGAGTAGCATTGATTTGTACATGAGGGTAAAGTGTACAATATAGTTCATAACCCCTACATGTAGAAGTTGGCCTTGTACTAGAGGTAAGCATATAATATAGTTCATAACCCTTTCTAGTAGGCTTCTCAATTCATAAGAGCATAAACTTTAGCATAAGGATTCAATAACTCATCAACAATTCCCAAAAGCATAACAACATGAGATCCCAATAATTCACTTGCAATACCATAGGTGCTTTACATGAATTAAACACACATAAATATATTCCTTTTATAACTATAAGCCACTTGACTCATAAGCTATACAATAGACCATCAATAACTCAAGAACCCTAAATCGGATATTTTATCAAACACTTGACAGGTGTATAGTGCTAGTGTAAAACCTTGCAATTTAAGAATGAGATCATGCTAGAAAATTCATTGTAAAACCATCAATAAATACTTGGTAACACCCTTAAGAAATATACATCAAAACCGTTCATCAAATCTCACAATAGATCTTAGATTCATAGCTCAAAGCATACTAAAACAACCATAATTTCATGAAACCCCAACATAGTATGTAATGAGATTCATAATAATTAAGATCCATGAGTAAATCAACTTTAAATCATGTAATTTTAAGTAAAAGGAAGCTTGGGTATTATGGACGAAAGGAACCCATGAAAGAAACCCACATACCTTGACTTAGGAGAATCCTTGAAGAATATTGGATATGGACACTTAAAGCTTGAACAATAACCTTAGAATCTGGATGAGTTTTGGGACTTAAAATTTGGAGATGAAATATTGTCTAAGTATTTCAAAGAGTATTTGGGAATGTCTTAGATGATATGAGGGTGAAATATGACTAAGTATAGGTAATTTCATGCATGGGAAGCTTAGGCCCAAGACTCAAAAGTCTTGGACCGAACTTGAAAAACTGGACAGAAAATGCACACTAGCGCGTTGCGCCTGTATCACAGATACCTCATTGGAATTTGACACTTTGAATTTTGTTATTGTGAATCGTTTGCTCTAAAATTGGGGTTAGACCCTTTTCCCACTCAATTTTGCCCCCTGAACTAGAATATGAAGTCAGATTTTTGAAATAACACATGAATTTTAAGATATATGGAAATTATGATTCTGGACACTTTCAAGGTACATTTTCGAGCACTTTTTAGGGTCGTTTCATGAATGCAAGTTGGTCTCCCGCTAATTCTATTTTCATTGGTTAGGGACACTTGTGGGCCTCGTCGGCAGCAGGTGAACTCATTGAATCTTTCCTATATGGCTCTTGCAGGCAAGATTCTCCCTGATTTTGGGAAATTCACATTTCTTGTTTCTCTTGACTTAGGAAATAATAATTTCCATGGAAATTTGCCTCAAGAAATGACATATTTTGCATTGGCTTAAGTTTCTTAATTTAAGTTTCAACAGCTTCAGTGGGAAAATTCATTCATGATTTGGGTTCTTACATCTACTTCAAGTTCTAAATCTTAGGAATAATAGTTTCACAACTTTCATCCCTTTATCACTCTCGAACTCCTCAAGGTTGGAGACTTTAGACATGTCTGCCAATTTACTTCAAGGAAACATCCCTAAAGATATTGGCAATCTTCAAAATCTGAACTGGTTGTCCATAAATCATAATCAGCTTACGGGTTCTATACCATTCACTATTTCAATATATCTAGACTCGAAGTTCTTGCATTCACAAACAATAGCTTATCAGGGAATCTTCCCAATGATTATGCAATGGTCTCCCGATACTTGAAAGGATTTATCTAACCAGAAACAAGCTTAATGGTCCTACGCTTAGAAGCTTTCCAAATTGTTCACAAATATTAGCTTTATCAGAAAATGAGTCTGATGGACCAATACATAGTGAAATTGGAAGACTAACTAATCTGCAGGCCTTGGTTCTCGGAAATAACCATTTCACTGTTATGTTTACGTGACTTGGGCATGCACATTGCATGTGTGTTCGATATTAAAAAATTTAGATTCATTAAAATGATTAAAATTCTATGCAAACATGCATGTAACGACTAATAAAATATAACTAAATCTTCAAAAGTTCAACATAAAACACCAAATGGAGAGGGGGTGTATTTTAATGTTTAATAGTAGTAAACCTCAATAAAATCATACATGGCTAATTTGAGCCGAAACAAAAATATTGACTTACGATAATCAGAAATTCATAGAAGAGAAATAAAATAGAAAGAAACAGAGAAAAAAAGGCAATTTACAAATCCTTCTTAAATCTATAATCATAACCAAATAGATGAAAAATGAAATACATAAGTAGTACATAATTTTCGTACTCCTTTTCTACATCTTCTCCCATAACTAATCAAAATTCAAGTGTCTTAATCAAATAGTACAATAATTATATAAGTATTTCACTACTTCACTTTATTACTTACTACTTTAACTTTAGGATAAAATGTATAACTTGGATATGGTCTCATGAAATCTAAAATGTGAATTTATATAAATAAAAATAGAGGAATATCAAAATATATAGCAAAGTTTTAGTTTAGTTATTTAGATGCCATGAAAAATTATGAGAGTTGTAGATATAAAGATGTCACGACCCGGACCTAGGGCCTAGTCGTAACCAGTGAATGGGGAACCCGAAGGAACCCCAAACAAGCCTCTTAGCGTATCATGACGCATTCTTGGTCACGAAAACAATTAAATAGTATTGAAAGAATAGAAATAAGGGCAAAGGTACTAAGGGGAGACTTCATAATATAAAAAAATCAAGAGACAAGAGAGTCAAAGCTCATAGCATAATTACACATCATGTTCAACAACACCTCTACTATATAGATACTTATGGGGCCAAGACAAGCAACTGGGTTCACCATCATAGTCAATATACATCAAAAAAAGAAGAGAGAGTCTTAATATATAGCATAAGATCAAAGACGTCGCCCTCGGAACGGAGGACTCACCAACTAGCTTGATAAGATACCACTAGCCACGTGGAGGAGGGTAATGATCAAATGGAGCTCCGATCCCTACATAGTAATATCATGTACGCATAGAGTATGCATTAGTATGCTTGAATGTACAAAGTATGTAGGATGTAATACAACAAGAGTTAGGCAACATAACCAAAATACATAATCACGAGCAATAGATAGCATAATAACAATGTGACATGTATGAATGATGTTTGAAGTAAAACAAGCTTATATAGAACATACTACATGTATAAGAAGAGACCATCATCATAGACCAAGCATACTAGTACTCGGAATCCAAGGCTTAGCATCCCCTTGGAGGGTGATCAAGGTATATAGCCCTCAATCGGTAGATGGACTTCACACCCTCCATCATAGTGGTCAAGGTATCAACCCCTCAACTAGGTTAATGGGCTTCACACCCTCCTTCATAGTGGTCAAGGTATTAACCGTTTAACATGGTTAATGGACTTCACACCCTCCATCATGGTGGTCAAGGTATCAACTCCTCAACAAGGTTAATGGACTTCACTCCCTCCATCATGGTGGTCAATATATCAACCACTTAACAAGGTTACTGGACTTTACACCCTCCATCATAATGGTCAACCTATCAACCCCTCAACAAGGTTAATAGACTTCATACCCTTCATTATAGTGATCAAGCTATCAATCCCTCAACAAGGTTAATAGATTTTACACCCTCCATCATAGTGGTCAAGGTATCAACCCCTTAATATGGTTAATGGACTTTACACCCTCCATCATAGTGGTCAAGGCAAGCACCCTCTCAATAAGGTATGGTCAATATGCAACCTTAGGGATAATTTTCAAGGAATCATAATATTACATTAATTTCATTACCATAAGGTCATATATCTCATATGCCAAGCATTAGGCATTCAACAATTCAAGAATCAATAACTGGACATTTTATCAAACACTTTGTGGGTTAGAAATGCTAGTGTAAAACCATGCAATTCAAGAGTGTAATCATGCTAGAAAATTCAATGTAAAATCATCAATAGATACTTGGTAACACCCTCAAAAAATATGTATCAAAACCCTTCATCAAATCTCAAAATAGATCTTAGATTCATAGTTCAAAACATGCTAAAACAACCATAATTTCATGAAACCCCAACATACTGTGCAGTGAAATTCATAATAAGTAAGACCCATGAGTAAATCAACTTTAAATCATCCAATTTTAAGTAAAAAGGAGCTTGGGTATCATGGGTGAAAGAAACCCATGAAAGAAACCCACATACCTTAGCGTTGGAGAATCCTTGAAGAAGATTGGAGATGGAGACTTGAAGCTTGCATGCGAGCTTCAGAATCTGTATGAGTTTTGAGACTTAAACTTTGGAGAGGAAATATTATCTAAGTATTTAAGATAGTGTTTGGTAATGTCTTGAATGATATGAGGGTGAAATAAGGCTAAGTATAGGTATTTTCACATATGGTTAGGCTTAGGCCCAAGATCCAAAAGCCTTAGATCAAACTAATAAAACTGGACATTTTTAACACAGAGGCACGTCGCGCCAGTAACGTGCAATCCTTAGTTGAAATCAATTTTTGGAAAAATGAAATTGTGATTCGTTTACTCTAAAATCGGGGTTAGACCCATCGCCCACTCAACTTGACCCCCTGAACAAGAATATGAAGTTGGATTTTTGAAATAACGCATGGACAATACAATACAACTCATGGAATAAGAAAGAGCTGGGATAACTAGATGAGTGAGGAGGTACTATAGGCTGAGAAGTGTGGCTGGGAGGATTCAGACCGTGTTCGGGCACATAGCAACATAAGGAGAGATGCTGCAGGGGGTGCTCAGCTGGAGAGACCAAGAGCAACCAGCTTGTTTATCATGTTCAGTCTTTTTGCTGCAGTTACGCTTTATGTGACTCCCTTAAGAGTGATAGCTTTAGTTGCTGGACTATATATGTTGAGGTATCCCAAGTTCAGAAGAAAAATGCCTTCTGTTCCCAGCAACTTCTTCAAGAGATTACCAGCTAGAACAGACAGCATGTTGTGATGCAAGAGGCTCAAAATCAAGCTCTACATTAATTTTTCAAAATAATAGTTACGTGCTACAACAAACCGATCTTACATTTATGTTTATCTGTGTTTTGTATTGTGTTTATGCATTACTGAGCCTGATAATCTGCTTTATACTAGTTTAAAAAGTGTCAATGGCAAAAACACATTCTTGAAATAAAAAATTACATTACTGGTAAATGCAAATGACTAGGCCGTTAGGGCCACGATGTTTAAAGTACGAAACATGACCAAACTTTGGTTTACATAGTCTACAAACCCTCTAGATAAGAGAAAGTATCTGATAAGGGTCGGGACAAGCCCCGACTCGACTAACTATAAAATATAAACATATAAGCTCTAGACACATACAAAGCCCCAAGCAACCTGGAGCTTGGTATTGGAAACTGGATGTCCTGTACTCCTATTGGGAGATCTACTAGCACTTGTACCTGCAGCATGAAATGTAGGTCCCCCGTAAGGGACGTCAGTGCGGGATAATGTACTGAGTATGTAAGCAAGGACATACTATACGTGAAGTAACAGACAAATGAAACCATGCACTCATGTAAGTTTAGAGACCAACTTTGGTTATACTTTGAGATCATCTACTTTATGTTCTTTATATTACTTGACCTTTACTGGATAGTCTGTGCACAACATGTAAAATAGATGACTGATCAGTGGTAAACTGTATCGGGATCGTCCTTAGCTAGGTTCTTCCTTAATACCTCAGGCTACCACCTGTGATAGGGTCGTCCCTGGCTAGGTGATTCTTCCACCCCTCGAGCTACCACCCATCAATAAATAATATACTTTACCTTTCAATTACCTTTGAGATGGTTCTTTTGGTGGTTACAATATTGGATCTGTAGGATTGTATATGTAGCATGTGACATGTAGATAATCATACAAGACAATATGACAATGAAAAGAGTACGTTACACAAATAATGAAATGCGTATGAAATGGAACAACTCATGAACTTTATTTAGTAACAAGAACCCATGTAACTTGGTATACAAGCATGTATGCAGATTTGAGGATGACTATGTATGGGAGTATATGACGAATTCTCGCAAGGGGAAGATATTGAAACGACCCCAAAAAGTGCCCGAAAGTGTGCCTCCGAATGCTCAAAATTTTAAATTTCATATATCTCACAATCCATGCGCAATATAAAAAATTTGACTGCATATTCGTGTTCAGGGGGTCAAAATTAGGGGGAAAAGGGTCTAACCCTGATTTTAGAGAGAACGAATCCCAATTTCTATTTTAAAGTGACAAATTCCAGTGTTGTTCCCATGTACCCTCATGACGCGCCCCTGTTGTTTTTTGAGCGAATTTTTTAATTTTGGTCTAGGAATTTTAAGACTTGGGCCTGAGCCTTCCCACATGAGAAAACACCTATACCTAGCATTATTTCACCCAATACATTTCTCAATACTCACTCAAACCCTTAGTCTTATATTTCTCTCAAGATTCAAGTAGCAAACCCTCATCTGGAACTAAGGTTTTCCTTCAAGGTTCTCCTTCAAGATTCAAGTCCCATCTTCAACTTTCACCAAGTTCATATCCAAGCTAAGGTATATGGATTTCATTCATAGGTTCCTTTCATCCATGATACCCAAGCCTCCTTTAACTCAAATTGCATGATTTAAAGTTGATTTACAAATGTATCTTGCTTATTATGAAATTTATTGCACACTATGTTAAAACTATGTGAAATTGTGATTGTTTTGCTATGTTTTGAGCTATAAATCTCAGATCTATTATAAGATTTGAGGAGGGTTTTTGATGTATGTTGCTTGAGGGTATTGCAATGTGATGATTGATGGTTTTACAATGGATTTTCTTGCATGATTTCATCTCTATATTTCATGATTTTATACTAGCATTAC